>VHZZ01004866.1:66525-77334 GCA_009801015.1 Silene noctiflora | reverse complement strand
TTGCACAAAAGTTACACGTTTAAATGCTAAAGTTACACAAATATTCTCGTGAAGTTACACTAAATATATTGCATGGTTTTTGCTCAGTCATGGGAAAGTTATGTGTGTAATTTGGCATTCGTATAAAGTAATTATTGTCGTACGCTGTCACTCCCTGGTAAAGTTACACATTTGTTTAGCTAAATTTACATGTTTAACGATAGAAGTTACACTTCAGGTGATACTCAGGCATATATTTTGAAATTACAGTATCGTGACAGTGAAGTTTCAGAAATATTCGCGTGAAGTTACACAAAACTTACCAGATAATGTGTTTGTGAATTGAACAGATCAGGATTCTTATGAGGACGGACCAAAAGTAGGAGATCAAGAATTTGCTGAGGTCTTGCAAAATGTAGGAGGTCTTGCAAAATGTAGGAAGGGATAAATTTTGTAAGATAGTGGAAAACGAGTTTACACCATTCGTCGGACAGGAGTTTACTGACGTAGAGGAAGCTATAAAGTTCTATAAAATGTACGTTCTTTTTTGTGTATTCGATGTGCGCAGATACACGACGAAGAAATGGTGTGACGGTACTATTAAATCCAAACTTTTGGTTTGTAATTGAGAGGGATTTACATACGCAAAAAAGATGAGCAAAAACAAAGACATTGAAGTTGTTCCAGATGCACAAAAGGGCGAAGATATTGAAAATAAGCAGCAGAGAAATACAATAATAAGGAGGATCGGTTGAAAAGCAAGGCTTAGATTGTCTATGTTCAATGGCATGTTGTTAGTTGACCGATTTCATGTGGGACACAATCATGAGCTAGTTGAAGTCAAAGATAGGGAGTTTCAAAAGTTGTCAGGGCGATTACACAAGTATCACAAGGAGCTTATAGTCGCTAACTCGAGGGTCGGTATACTTTTTTTCTTTGAATTACATTGAGTTGATTTATATTGAATTCACTTTGACTAGTCAAATTTTATGGAGTTACAGAATTGAGTATTAAAATTACACAATTTGTAGGATAAAGTTACGAAAATCGGACGGTGAAATAGCAAGATTATTTTATTGGAGTTATACAAAATTATTGCATTGGAGTAACACAATGACGATGGTGAAATTGCAAAAATATTATATTGGAGTTACACAAAAAATTTTTATTGGATTTACACAGTGACGCTGGTGAAATTGCAAAATTGTCCTATTGGAGTTACATACTGACATTACGTTTAAATGTAACTGTAGATAGGTGCTTCAAGGAGATACAAAATGTGCAAGGAGCGTGTTAGTGGGTTTGCAAATATTGGAGCGAGCCTAAACGACTTCAAGAATTTTCATAGAGACGTTAAGTGCTACATTAATGAAAGGGACGGTCAAATGTTCATTGACCGTTTCAAGGACATAGCAGCAACACACGAAGATTTCTTCTTCGATTACGAAGTCGATTCTGATGGAAGCTTGATCAAGGTGATATGGGCGGATGATATTTCTCAAAGGAACTACTCCGTATTTGGTGATTCAGTGTCTTTCGATCCAACGTACTCAGCAAATAAGTACAAAATAGTATTTACACCTTTCAGTGGTGTTGATAATCACAAGTGTTCGATAACTTTTTGTTGTGCACTGATTTTTCGGGAGAATGAGGATTATTTTGATTGGGTGTTCAAGCCCTTTTTTATCGTGATGGGTGGGAAAGAACTATAATATATTATCACCGACCAAGACCCGAGGATCATAAAATCTGTAAAAAAATGTTTTCAAGGAATCTAGGCATCGATTCTGCATGTGGCATATCATAAACAAGGTTCCGGACAAATACGGGACTACAACAAAGGATTATCCAAAATTTATTAAGAAGTTAAATGCCATAGTGTGGGACGACGAACTTGAGCCGGATGAATTTGACAGTCGATGGGGTACGATTATGCAGGAACACGGAGTAGAAAAAGAGGATTGATTTGAGGAAGTCTACCTTAAGAGAAAGCAGTGGGTGATGGCCCATTGTAGGGACCTAAATATGGGAAGTGTTATGAGGACAACGCAAAGGTCCGATAGTGAAAATAATTTCTTTAAGAAGTTTGAAAACAACTGCGGAACGTTTGTTGAATTTTGGTTACGGTATCGAAGTGCTATCGACCAACAAAGATATACTCAGAAGAAAAGTGATAATGACAACAGACATACCTCACCGAAATTGATAACTCAGTCACCCATCGAGAGGCACGGCGAGAGAGTCTACACACATGTCGTGTTTGATGAGTTCCAAGAAGAGGTAAAACAATCAACGAATGGACTTAGTGCCAGGGGGTTCATTGAGGGGAGTGAAGTAGAGATCACAAAGGTGAAAGATACCTTGATGGGGAAAATATTTGATGTTCAATTCAACCCAGGTATTCATCTGTAATTAGTTTATATAAACTGACAGTTCCATTATTTATAAGTATTGAGTTACACACCCAATGCACTAGAGTTACATAGTCGTAGTATTAAAGTTACACAGAATATGGTACAGAATACCTGAGTGTGAAGTTACACTTATTATCAAATGAAGTTACAAAATATAAATATTATTTTATGACAGTTTATTTGACGCATTATTTGTTTTTTTTTTTTTTTTTTTTTTTTTTTTTGCTTTTTTTTTTTACGGCAACAAAAGAACGTTTGAGGCTACACGCTCATGCAGAAAGTTTTGAAAGAGCTGGAATCCTATGTAGGAACATCATTTGGATTTACTCGAGCAATGGTGTTCAATCAATACCGGATACCTACGTGTCTAAAAGATAGAGAAAGGATGCAGTACGCGGCACCTATGATTACATGGAAATAGTTGATGTTAAACAAAATGAAATGACAAAGTTGTGGTCCGAGATACATGAAACGGGTTGGAGTTTTAAAGGGTAGAGAGAAGGATGATATTGAGAGCTTGTCCAATTTAATCCGGGATTTTAGGGAAAAGCTAGTACCATCAGGGGAGGAAATGACAAAGCATCAAGAAATTGAATAGCTACTCGGTTATAAGGCCAACAATGATAACAGTATTGCCTCCTAAACATGCGAAGAACAAGGGGAGTGGGAAAAGAATGTTGTCTAATATTTATAAGGCTATTGCAAAAACTTCTAAACCGAAACGCATGTGCAATAAATTCAAGCAAATGGCGTACCATGACAAAAGAAACTGCCCGAACCCATTCGCAGAGTGCCTACCACCACTGGTTGAGTCCTCTTCAGAGTAGGAGGAGAATGAGGAAGAAGACGATGATGATTCGGAGTAGATGTTTAGCTCTGGAATATTTGTGACTGTCTAATATTTTTTTTTTGTTGTTGTTTTTAATTTTTACAAATGAATAACATCTGTTATAGTAGTCAGTTTGTGTATTGTTCAAGCAACACTTTTGTCGGAGTTTGTTTTTTCTTAAATTAAGAAAACTTTTTAACGTCTTACTCATGTTTCTGAGTTGTTCATGGGATAATTTTACGGTGTTATTCGTATTTTTAAATATAGATCAAGTGTCAACGTCTTGCATTGTTCAATCAATAACAATAAGAAATTAAGGATGTGAAATATTTAGTTCGTTTAAGTTACATACAAAATAAAAAGTTCCACAAACACTGTATTGAAGTTACACAACCATGGCAGTAACATTACACAAACATTGTATTGAAGTTACACTTGATAGAATTTGATACAAACATTGTATTGAAGTTACAGAGACACTATATTGAAGTTACACAACCATAGCAGTAAAGTTACACATGAAATAATTTCTAGAAACTGACAATTCCATTATTTATTCGTATGGAGTTACAAACCCAATACGTTGGGGTTACAAGGTCATTGTCGTAAAGTTACACAGTATATGGTAGAGAATACCTGAGTGTGAAAACAAAAGTTACATAAACATTGTATTGAAGTGACACAACCATGGTGGTTAAACAGTCATTGTATTAAAGTTCCATTATTTATGACTATGGAGTTACACACCCAGAACATTGGGGTTACACAGTCATGGTATTGAAGTTACACAAAAAATGGTAGAGAAACCTTGAGTGTGTAATTTTGTTGTGTAATTTTGAAAATACAAGTATGTAAATTATAGATAGAAAAAGTGGAGTAGAAGAAATATTGTATATAAGACTTCCGTTCAATTGGAAATGTTTTGCAACAACGGAAAACTAACATAGAAAGTCTACAAATATTCAAAAAGTTACAAATTTGAACAAAGCTAGTATTGATCAATCAGTCACTTTGATGATTTTGTCAAAATCTTGGCAACTCTACGACGAGCTTGAATTTCTATCCAAATTATGTCTTTTTGAGCTACCCAACGATTGATCTTATCTAGTACTTCTTCTCTTTCGCGATTAGCATCAGCTAGTACAAGGGACGCCGCAAGCTGGATGACCAAGTAACGCCGACTTCTCTTACTGTCGAGGTCACTATGCTTGAAAGGCTGACCTTCGTACATTAACATGTGAGCCATTGTAAAAATGCCAGACTCCTCATTATTAGGGGGGGGGGGGGAACGCACCCAATCAAACATTATCTGACGATGCTCGAACCTAGCAACCTGACTTCCTCTGCTCACCCCTTTGTACTCCAAATAGTCGCTCATAGCCGATACCTACAAGTGATTTGGTAGTGAAACATAAATTTAACAATTGGACTATGAAAAATATATTTGACAATTTATATTAGAATAAGACTAACAAGTATAGAAGCCGCCTTGAATATATCAGACTTGATCGGATCGGGATGACTATGATTGTCAAGTATGTCAACGGTGTTTGATTTGAAGTTTATACAAACGCACGCTACATGGTCATCTGTATGGATTGGTATGAAAATCAAATCAGCACCCAGGTTGATAGTGTTTCTACAATTGTTGACGAAAATGTCTCAATGTTTGAAAAGCATATCAAAGTTCTTATCGTTATGAGTGCACTGAGTCGGTGTATCCATCGGCCACATGAGAACATCCTACAAAAAATAAGCTTAGGTCGTTAAAAATGCAGTATATGATTAATAAACACATTTTTTACGTTTTAATAAAAATAGTGACTGGATGTTCTCCCTCGCATCGTTTGAAGTTACACATTATATGTGGTGAAGTTACAAAGAAGTGGAGAGGAGTTACACTGAAACATGAGACACTACAGTTACAAATCATAGCTACTAGAGTTACACAATATATGGGGTGAAGTTACACAAATGACATATACAATGGTTTTTTTAAGCTCATACCGTCTGATGTAACCCAAAGAAAGACATCCTAGCAACTTCAAAACCCTCTGACTCTATCCTGTTCTACAACATAGCCCAGCACTCAATCACAAAGGAGGACATTAAATTGTCGGGTAGCATGGATAACATGTCATCCCTTGTAAATGATGCATCGGGACCATAGCGAGCTAGGTCCTCTTTGTGTTAAAACAACGGAATATCAGCATGGCAATTTAGAAACATTAGGATGGTGGATTTATAGGCTTAACATATAAAATTAACTCACACATTTGGCATGTCGTTTTCGTCTATGAAACAGTAATCCGCTACATGCTTCCTCAAATCTTTCACTTCCTTAAATAATGTTTGGTTGTTCCTTAAGAAATTAGAGACAACAAGGGTGGCCAAACCAGAAGACTGCCCGCAGTCGAGGGAACAACCAAGCCCATCGCCCTTACCATGCCGATGGCGACTAAGAACTGAGAGAGGTTCGTCAATAAACGGAAAAAAAACGATAACATGCATAGAGGAACGACGCCGTTTATACGCCACTTCACACTCATTCTCATGATCCATCTTCCTCTTGGGGTCAGCATTTTGGGGAGGGGTTTCGAAAGACGAAATCATTTTATTAGGGTTATACTTACCTTCCCTAAAGGAAGCAACCCTAGACAACACATCCTCCGTACACTTGTTAATGTCACTAAGAACAAGGGTAGTAACAATTTCAGCTCGGAATAAGTCATTGTCGTCCACCGTTCTTACTCCGCAGTCAAAAGGTGATCCTCAATACAACAACATGTATAACATCATGTACACACCACAATCATTCCTGGAGTATCCTACCCCCTGCCATTTAAAAACAACATTAATGAGTTTAAACTCGCTAACCTTTGATCCTTTCTCCACCCCTTTGGAACATAGATACTTTCCCATGGCATCGGCCTAAAAGTAATTTTAGAAGATCACTGAATTAGAAAAACGGGACATGAAAAGGAAACAAGCGAAAAAAATAAAAATAAAAACAATTTAATATGTATAAAAGGACGTGTTAGATGACATACAGCAATGCTTACGATGCCTATGTAAGGTAACTTGTCAAAATCATCGTCATAACAACGGTTGTCAAGATACTCAATCCGCTCTGATATGAAGTTGATGCAAGCACAGCTATAGTGATCATTATCACGCGAGATAACTGGGATAAAAACCTGAAAAACGTAAAATAATAATTCACATATATATTACGTGCAAGTATAAAGACGTTTTTTAGGGTAAAAATCTGAAACAGAAAGCTTGTACAACACAGTTACATGAAGATTCTTACCATATCAGCTACAAGATGAAAAGGAGGAGAACATGCTTCAATCCACATGTGCCATGAAGCAAACAACTCACTAGTAAAGTCCACGACTTTTCTGATTTTTTGAGCATTCCAAATTTCCAGTGCAATTCCCTGGCCATACGAGAATATAAAAGCGATAATTGAAATATAATGGAGGACTTGTAACCGCAATTAAGATGAGGCATAATGAAGTTATAGTAAGTGAGATGAAGTTATATATGACACGTATTAAAGTTACACAATCATGGCGTTGAAGTTACAAAGTTAAGGGATTGGAGTTATAGTTACAGGGTACTGGAGTCACACACTCACAGCATTGGAGTTATACAATGTCATTGATGAAGTCACACTAGATAATGACATGAACACTTACAGTATGACTAAGCCCGAAGAAAGAACGGTTGCTTGCAACAAATGCAATGTTCGAATTCATCATGTGGTTCAGTAACAAACACCAACAATGAACGACATTGTTTGTGATCTGTTTTCCAGGCAGCGGCGAGATAATGTCTTCACGAGGAATCACGTAAAAGTCGGTTTACATAACCAAATGTTCCCTAGAAGAAAAAAGAAAAAAAATACAAAATAAAACCATTAACGTATAGATGCCATGAATAGAAGGAATTAAGAACATGAAATTTGTAAAATGGTCACTTACAATTTGTCACCCAATCCCGGATCATTAAACACGTAATACATTACGTCTTTCCTCAGGTTAAAAACATTGGAGAAGAGCCTCTTATTATTTCTTAGAAAATCTGACACAACAATCTGATCGGGATCGGGGGTCTCACAGTCAAAAAAACACCTAAGATTCTCAGGAATAACACCCATACAAGCTAGCGCATGAGTGGAGTGGAGTAGGAATGGATTGTAGATCAAATCAGTTTGCGGGACATGAATGGTGGGAGATGATATCATCCCCTCACCTATATCAGTCACCCCCTTCCTCTTCTTCTCCGCCATAATAAATGCCTCGGTTACTTCAGTAGGGGTATAGCCTGCTTCCTCCAGAATTGCACGGTCAGACTCCACCTCCGACACAGGCCTATCCTCTTTCAAATCCGTTGGAATAGAAGTCGATACCTCCACCTCCAGCACAGGCCTATCCTCTTTCACGCCTAACATAATTTCATTAATTTCAGCCGTGTTATAAAATGCCTCGCTCTGAAATAGTTGATCAGAGGAAATTGGGTCATTTACAGGCTGCAACCCATCATTGCCTAGACGGACAACCACGTCATCAAAAGGGCGCTTAGTAGACAACTCACGAAAAGCGTCATCAATCTTAGCCGTGTTAAAAATACAGTCCGAAAGTTTCAGGGCCCCTCCCTCAGAAGCACTGTCTTGAGTTGCAGCCCTTCCTCTAAGGTCACCTTCACAGAAAATTTATAACCCTCACCAGCAACACCCCACTTTTTAAGATCACACAGTACTTCAGATAATCAAACAGTAGCAATATACTCTTCATCATTTCTATCCCGTGTTGCAGTCTGAACCGCCTCCACTACAGGAGCGTTGGCAACGGAATACTTCATCCATTCGGTAATGTATTCTACTTCGCAATATTGATGAAGTTCTTCGCATTGCCAGAACTCTTGGGTTGATTGTGAAGGGACAAGCCCACTTGAATCAATACCGCCTTTCATTGCGTCTCTGATGCTCGATATTGCCTCCGCATACCACGCATGAAAGGCGACAACATTCCTCTGAACCTTTAAATAGAGTTCATGTACAGCATGAAAAAAGAAATGTTAAAACAATATTATTAATTAATTCAAACAAGACAAATGTTACATATTGTATAGTTGGAGTTACATTAGAGTGTGACTGAAGTTACAAATGCTATCAAGTAGAGTTATATATTATATAGTTGGAGTTATATATAGTGTAACTGAAGTTATACATGCTATCAAGTGGAGTTACATATTATATAGTTGGAGTTACTTAGAGTGTAACTGAAGTTACACATGCTATCAAGTGGAGTTACATATTATATAGTTGGAGTTCCAGATCAATGGTATTAAAAGTTAAACCATGGTAATATGTTAAATTTTCATAGCAAAGGTAAACAAAAAAGTTACAAATAAAAAGAATAAAACTAGAATATACATCCAAAGATCGATCTTTCAACTCCTGGTCATCCTCGACTCGTTGAGGTAGTTCAATTTTAATGAACTTCTTCTCGGATTTTGAGTTTGATGTAGATGTAATAAATAACTGGGGCGTAGATGAAGTAGGTAACAGAATATTATCGTTAACATTCACATCGTTATTAGTGGGTGCATGAATGCAGCGAGGATACTTAACCATCGACCATGTCTGGCGACCCAACCCTCCATCCGCCACTTCGCCTTTAATCCTACTCTTTAGTCTAGCCTTGTTCCAATGCTTGATCAGTGGAAGATCATGAGGGAAAATCTGGCCGCGAAAATCAAACCGCTGGAAGTAGGTTATCATCAAAAAGGGAATACAACCAACCAAGTGCGACTGTTTTAATTTAACATCTTCACTGACCTCAACGATGGCTTTTAAAATATAAGAACACCAGTCCAATCGAGAGATGGCACTAACATCTTCCACCGCTTTCACAAGCTTGAAATCAACAGCATTATTAATCCTGGGCGCAAGAAAAGAAGACATACAGAATAAAAAAAACACACGACAAAAGTGATCTCCTGCTTCGTTGTCTGCCTCAATTGCATTTTTTAGCTTTCATATAGGAATGGGTGCTTTGGCACTGTCAATACCAAACAATTTCCTCTAGCAAAACTTCAATTCCACATTTTCAGGGCTGTTAGAGCCTTTTTGCGACCCAGTAGGCACAAGTTCAAGCTCATTAGGGCCAAACGATAGAAGGAAGCAGTCTTGTACATCATGGTTGCTCACCATGAAATGTTTCGACTTAGGTTCCCTAAACACGTACGAACCATCATTAAAACAGCCAAGAAATAACGGTATGTGTTCAAAAGAGAAATACTTGAACTTTAACTCAAGCATACCGCCAAAACCAATTCTCCTCACAGCCGATATTTGAGCATCATTCAACTTAGGTATGATCTCAAATAACCTCTTCCCACGACATTTGACCAAGATTTTAGGCGTAGAATCATACTCTTCAATTTTTTCAGCTACTTCGTCAGTCATCTACAAAAACAAGATTTCATAAATGACTAATTTTGCAATTCGGAGTTACAAAATCAACAACTAGGGTAGTGTTACACACTTGAATGCATGATATCACACACTATACTGCGTACAGTTACAAATTCATTAATTGGGTATAGAGTTATACAATTGAATGAGTATAGTTACAAATTCAATAACTCCTCTATAATTTGAGCACTACAATTCCAAAATTGAATGTATGTTTGACGATGAAAGCACTAGAGTTTCCAAATTATAACTGTTATAGGCTTAGCGCAATTATTAATGTTTTAATAAACGAGTTCAAATGAGTCGTTTAAAATCAACAGGATAAATGAGTTAAATTTAATCAATCAATACGCTGAAAATTATAACAAGAAACTCAAATAAACAATAGGAATTATTAACATTACAGGCTGAGCACAATTATTAATGTTTTAATAAACGAGTTCAAACGAGTCGTTTAAAATCAACAAGATAAATGAGTTAAATTTAATCAATCAATATGCTGAAAATTATAACAAGAAACTCAAATAAACAATAGGAATCAACAAATAAGAAAGATGAACAATCTAAACAATCAAAGATGAACAAAAGAGGGAGATAAACGGCTTAAACAGATATCTACAAAAAATAGTTAAAAATAAATAATTTACAAACAAAAAAACAACAACAATGGTGATGAACCAATATCGGAATAATGAGAACGAGATGAACATTAATGGAAAAACTGAGAATGAGATGAACATTATTGAAACAAATAATTGTTAAACATAAACATAAACATAACAATTGAAGTGCTAATAGGAAAAACTGGGGATGAAGAAGATGATGAAGATGATGGATATCAAGGAGATGAAGATCAGTTTAACTGGTAGAAGATGATTAATATTAAGGTTGAGTATGGGTTTGATAAGGATGATGAAGATTAGTTTAAAGAAGATGAAGAGGATGATGAAGATTAAGATGATGAACGATATTCCATGGAAGTCGGAGGGGTTTTGGGAGGTTTTGATTTTCTTTTGAATTTTTTTACTGTTGCGGAGTTGTGAAAGAGAGAGGGGTCGGAAACGTGAGGAAAAAATTGCATGGGTAATGACAAATGCAAT
>VHZZ01004862.1:53437-90886 GCA_009801015.1 Silene noctiflora | reverse complement strand
CAAAACTAAAAATCTTGGACAATACATTGAAGATGATGAATTGAAGGAGCGTCAAGATTTATATGCAAGATTAACTTCTGATATATTTGCATCGCTTGAATTCAAGTATACAAGATATGTGTTTGATCCCGGAGGTTTTGATGATGAAATCTTCAATTTCAAAATTATGAAGATTCGAGGACGAATCTTTTTGAAGAAGGGGAGAATGATACAGGAGGGAAATGGGTATATGTTGAAAACGCAAGCTCAAGTCACTCTTGACATTTCAGTTTCGTTCACTTGGTTTAAAAGTTAAATATCTCCTAAACTATGGCTAATTTTGGTATGATACCTATTTGAGATGAAAGTACATGAAGTTAGCTTTCCAACAAGTGGTCATGCGCCTTATTTGGTTAAGTAACGAAGGAGATATGATCGTTTTAAGTTGAGCTGTCCAACTTCTACGCGGGTGACGAACTAACTCAAGTTTCCTCCCCTAAATCAAGTCTTATTATTAGTTTCCTAATTCGAGTCAGTTTGTTATTATTTTCCTAATTAGTATAGGAGAGTTTCCTAATTAGTGTAGGAGAGTTTATTTACTTTCCTAATCCTGAATAAGGTAGGTGTTGTTTTATTTCCAAATAATTGTCTAGTTAGTTTAAGGAAGTAGTGTGTCACCTATATTAGTATATATAGAGGCCTTTGTATTCAGTTTTAATTAATTGAAGTTAAGTTTAATACAAGAGTTCTTGTTAAAGTTCTAATTGCTTGCGAGTTATTAGATTCATTATTTCGTTCTTGCGAGGGTGAGATAATACACATTCTTCCTTGCGAGGTTGAGTGTTAGTTGGGTCTTGTTTCAAATTTCTTGCGAGGAAGGAGGTCTAGACACTTCATATCATTTGATTTTCGTTCAAATTTACATAGAAAAAAACAAAAAAAATTAAAATACTTTATTTCCGGTGCAAAGTTACTCTAAATTTGGTAAGATTCGTGGTTATTTTATATCAAAACACATATTATAGAATAACTCGGTCTTATAGCGTAAAATCTGACTTCAAACAATTTAAAGGTACAATTAGGTGAAGTGTAACAGAGCATGCATGTGTAGATTGAATACAACTCTCAACTTGCAATGCTAGTATATGAACAAATGGAGTATATGAACATAATATTGCTTTAAAGTGACGTTTATTTTTGTTAGCATTCACAGCTAATACCGTTTCGTTTCAGTTTCGTCAAAACCAACGTGAAAATGATACGATTATCGTCTTTTTTTTTGTGTTCTGTCTTCTCTTTTACTCTAAAGGATATTGAATCCATTCCCAACCACCAAAAGCCAACCCCTTCTATTTCATGCGTTTTTTTGCACTTGTTTTCTACGTACTTCTCTTTTTGTGTTCACACGTATTTCCTCATCTTTCCTCTAAGATCCAAACTAACGTTCAATAATACGCATTCGTAGCGGTTGATGATAAGACGATGATAGGTCGATTGAGATGATTTAGTCTAATGATTAAATTTGAGTTAATAACGTGGGTATTAGATTGTCACTTACACTTTTCATTTCCAAGCAGTGGCACTGACGGAGCTAGACAATTTGCGGTTAAGGAGGGTGAAAAATTCCAACGAGGCGTTACATAAAGTAAATTTTAATAAAATTTGGATATTTCAACTAAATCTTTTGAATTTCTCATTAGCGAACGCTCCTGTTAGGATGCTAGCTTTCTTAAATCCATTTGTGCCTCCTTTAACATGAAGATAAAATAGAAAATGTAAATTAGTGTAATTAAACCTTATGAATTTGAGTTTCTAAGAAATTAAGCGAAAACTCACAAAATAAAGTTTATGCCTTATATATATATTCTTACTAGGCTCAAATTCGAAATAAATAAATGTTCAAATACTAGTTTGTCATAATGTGTATAGCACCTCGACTACGTTTTAATTAATTAGATTCCCTATCTTAGGAACATAAATCATCATTTGTGACGGCACTATTCCGTCACAAACTTGTGACTACTAACAAGGAACAAGTGGGAGGTAAGCTGTAAAAGGTCACAAGCTTATGACTGTCACAAACAAGACAGTCTATCTTATTTAGGCTAATTCAAGCTAAATAACGACATTTCCAAAATATAAAGTTCTCTCTCATAAATTTTAACACCGTTACATTCTCATATACACCCAAATCTTGCTTCTTGCTTAACTTAGGCAACTGCATTTATATTTACAATTCAAGCTTCCTTAAAATCAGTATTACTGTAGGAGAACAATCATCAACGGCTCCAATTGAATGACTTTATAGTGCATGGGACGGTTTGACATCCCCATTCTTATCCCTAACAAAGACGCTAGTGGTGTATATTGTATGAGAGTATAGATTAGTGGATAACCTAATGGATATAAAGTTTTAAAATAAAAATTGTGGCATAAAAATTTCCTACAATAATCCATTTGCTTTCAAGATTTGTAGGATAAGTATTTGCATAATGCCATTTCGTAATCAAGACAAATCCATGAAACAGACTACGCGATCGGGAGGCCAAACGTTAGGGAAAACGGTCGCGATAAATAATGAGTTATATAGCGATAAGTGGTTCACTAACGACTTGCTAGCTAAGAGACGAGGCTAATAACCATTCAATTAACATGGTTTAATTTAAGCCTTAAGGTATATATATTAATTCGAAGACAAGTTTTAATGTTTTATTTATCTAACTAGATCTTGTAAGTTATAATTAGGTTGTTAAAGTGAAAACAGTGTTATTCAAGCGAATTTAGGCAAGTAAATTGTGACATGGTTAGCCATAATCGTATCTCCGCTACTGATATAATATTGTATACAATTTCGAACAGCCCTATGTATTAATCTCCCAAGTCCCAGTCGAAAGTTTCAACTACAAATCATGAATTTTTTTGGGGGAATAAACGTATCGTTAGATATTTTATACAATTTCGAGCAGTCCTACGTGTATCGGGAAACGAATGCATGTGCTGATTAGCTAGTGAACGTTGGAGTGTCCCATGATCGGCAACTTTACATCTAGGAGTTCGTTGATATGCCGGGGCATCTGTTTCGTTTAGTGGAGGATGATATGGGTGGTGTCTCTTAGCCTCGAGTTCTTCCGCTTAATGCTTTCTAATATTTTTTTCTAAAAAAAAAAATAAGTTTGTGTATTTCGTTATGGAGTTTGCTTCCGTTGTGACATTTGCGATGAATTTCGTAAACATCACCACTTGATGAATTAACGCTTACTTTAATTAGCTTGTAAATTCATGCTTACTTCAATGAACATGAATTTTGTAAACACCATCGCTACTTTATTAATGAATTAACGAGCTAATTGCCAATTCCAAGTACATACATTGAATCTGTGTCATAGTTTTGGACTGGAACATTGGACTCCATGCGTTAAATAAACCGAATTTATTTCTTACAGAGATATAAATATACACATTTCAGTACAGATTTAAGCATACTCGAGTATGGCAGGGTACGCATTTAATACAGACCATTAGAAAGAAATGGAGAGGATCTCAACTCGAGTGGATATATATTGAAAAATCAATTCATCCCCTTTGTACGTATCATATAATTGACATTTCACCTAACGTTTCCGTCGATATTTATTTCTTACGTATATCAAACATTAACTACACATTACCTATACCAAAATTTCAACTAATATCGTCCTTCATTCATCTCTTTATAAGTTTATAGCCCCACAATAATAATTCTTCTAATTTTCCAACCATGCACGCCAAGAAAGCACCGCCATTTCTAATTTGTCAATTGTCATCATTATTTGTGGCCCTAATTTTGTAATACAAATATCGGAAATTTCGTAAATTTACACAATTTACGGGCGGTACTGAAAATTAAATTCTAAATTCAGTTTTTCAAACGTCCAGTAAATGTATGTTAATGATTCACTCATGCATATATAAGTGCGATTGATCAGGAATTGTATGTCATTTTTAGGTAAATAATGTGTGCCGAGATTAGAAAAACCGAAATAAAATTTGTTTAACTTCAAACACCTAAAATTGAATAGATTGCAAGTAACAAATGATCATGTTTACTTACAAGCTTCATCCTAGATTGTTCTACTTACAATAGACAAAATAAAAAAAAAAAAATGCCTCATCAATGATCCTAGGCAAGACAAAAAATACTTGCCTAAATCTTGAGGCTTTGAAGAGTTGTTTCTGCAATTTCCAAAAACATCATTGCAGATCACTCGCTAATTAACTAATTAACCCACTAATTTCTTACTTTTACATAAAATAGACACTAACTACATCTAATTAACTGAGACGGTTTCTCAATAAACTTAAGCAGACGAGGATAAAATAGCATCCCAATCAATCTCATGAGACGGACAACTTTCTAAAAAGAAATTCTCCGAACCAACATCTTCTCCATCACCAAACGTAAGCTCGGACAACGGAGACGATCCACCTGAACCCGAACCTGAACACGAGTCAGTCTCGAGACCGCTATCGACTTTAGTCTCAACAACCTTCTCTGTCACAGCTTCGGCTTTTTTAGATTTCCTTGTCTTACCAAGGTTACCTTGTTTAGCCAAATTCGCACAAATAACGTCAAGTTTCGCGTCAACTGATGAGTGGAGCGGCTTATACTCCCCGAATTCTCCACCAATGTGAGACCCCACATGGCGGAGATTCGGGAAGTTGAGACGGGCGAAATCACCCCTCAGCTTATAAGCCGCCTTGTCGTAAGCCAAGGCGGCTTCTTCAGCTGTTTCAAAGGTACCTAACCATAACCGGGTCCGGTTCTTGGGTAGCCGAATCTCAGCTACCCATTTACCCCAGTGACGTTGTCGGACACCCCGGTATAGCTTATTGGGCTTCATGGGCTGACCCGTTTGTTTCATGGGTACGGGTTTGGGTGCAAGAAAGGTGGATAGATTGTTGTTGGGCTGATAGATAATATTACTACTATTACTATAGCATGTGGGTAGTTGAAATTGGGTATGGATTTGGTGATCAAACCCAAACAAGTCCTGAGACTGGATCGGGTTCGGGTTTGGGTTAAGATGGTTTAGCCCATAAAAGTGGGCTTGACCATCTAAAAACATGGTGTTATTTTGCTCAAGAGGTAAAGATGGTAAAGAAGAAGCTGATGATTTCATGAATGGTGAAAGAGCTTCCATAAGCTCATTACCACAACTTGAACTATTACTATTATTATCACTAAATAATAACAAATCCATAGTTGCCATTTTTTTTGGTTTTTTTAGTAATTTTTTTTAAATGATGAATGATAAAATAAATTCCGCTATCAGGAGTATCCTCGACCGACAGCTGAAACGGTAACCAACCCGTTGCTTAATAAAAGTCTAAGAACAGGTTATAGAGAATGAGAAACAAATAGATATCTCTTCTCTTTAGTAAAAATAAAAATTAAAAAATCAACTTTGAGGGAACAAAAATTTACCCTGGTAAAGTTGATGGAGAAATTTAGTGAAACACTGTAGTAAAAAAAATTAACAGTGGATCCAAATTTCTGAAAAACAACTATATCCTTCAAATTAATTAAAAGTTATGATTTTGGGAGTTCAAGAAATATATCAAAATCCAACAAATGGCGAAATTTTTGAAAACCAAGATCAAAACTTTAATAAACAAGAAAGATTAAATTGATTAACAGAAAGGGATTACCAATTAAAGAGAGATTAAGAAAGAAATTGAAGATCTGAAGGCTCACTTAATTTTGTGATTAATTAGGGTTGGGAG
Organism: Silene noctiflora; assembly: GCA_009801015.1. Classification (NCBI taxonomy): domain Eukaryota; kingdom Viridiplantae; phylum Streptophyta; class Magnoliopsida; order Caryophyllales; family Caryophyllaceae; genus Silene; species Silene noctiflora. Next base: position 85,144 of record VHZZ01004862.1, on the reverse strand, counting down.
AAAATTAGGAAAAATGAACACTCAAGCCTCACTTTTTTTTTTGAAATTTTGTTGGGTTGGTTTATTTTGATGAAGGAAGGGGAATTATATAAGCAGCCAAATTAGGGAATTACTGAATTACCCTTGTGTTTATTGTTTGTTTAATGGGCTGGGTTGTAATTTTGAAGGGTAGTTTGGTCTTTTTGAGTGTGGTTTTTTTGATTATTTTTGAGTTTTGGTGAAGGGTTGTGTGGGTGATGTAAGGGGAGATCAGCATTGGGGGTTAGCCAATGAGGAATGGACATGTGTGATTTTATCAATAAGTGGCTGGTGGTTTTGACACGTGTCTTTTGTTGATTATTACTCCCTCCGTCGTCTCTGTCATTTGTTGTCCTTTTTCATTTTGGGTGTCTCAGTCATTTATTGTCCTTTCTATTTTAGGATTGCATTTAATGAGTAATTTGATATTTCATCTTCAATTTAGTCCACTTATCATGTTATAATTGGCTCCCTCCTCTTTCCTTAGTCTTTGTGCCAAAACCAAAGGACAACCAAATAACCGGGACGGTGAAAGTATTTATTAAGTTGGACTGTGGGAGGATTTGAACAAAGTCAGCAAACGATGCATAAAAGTCTTGTTAAGGTCTTTATCACTGTAATGATAAATCATCACGCGTTGTTTGGTTGCCTTCAGAAAGGGCAAATTCTCATTTGTGAAGGAAGGTATCCGTCGTAAATGAGAAGACGGGTATCATTTTGTCTCACAAAATGTCCAAATAGAGGAGAGAGGGAAGCACATGGGGGTGCCCCCACCTTGTCCCCCCTATTCGTTTTGTGAGTGGCATTATCCGTTTTCGGATCCGACCCGTCACAAAGGAGACGCTTTGTTGAAAAACATACAAAGTAGAAATTCACATGAATTATAAAAAGTAGAGTTATTTGGCTGCCCTTTTTTTTTAGAAATGGAAGAAGTGATACTTTTCATGGAGGTGACTTCCTACAAAAATGTAGAAAGTTGTTTACCAACACCCTTTGGTGGGTTGAAGTTCTCATGGTAGTGAATTCCCACGTTGACAACCAAATAACTTTATGGTATGTTTGGGAACCTTAAATTGGAATTGAATTCCGTAATTGAGACATTTCAAGTGTTTGGGAATCCCTAGAATTTGGAATTGGAATTGACTCAATTCCTTGTCAATTCCAAGCTAGTTAAAATTAGGGGTTCTCAAAAACCTACCATATAGTAGTCATTTCAATTCCATCACTTCATACGTTTTATTTTGTGACGCAAATCTCATCACAATATTTTTATTTATGATATTTTTTCGGATCGCAAATATTTTCCGAGATAATATTTGATTTTTTCAAATATAATACATCCAATGACCTCGACCCATATCCGTCTCGCCCAAGTTCAATTCCAATTCCAATTCCAATTCCATGGGTTTTCCAAACTCAATTTTGGAATTGGATTTGGAATTGAATCAAACATTTTGTGACGCATATCTCATCACAATATTTTTATTTATGATGTTTCTTCCGTTCGCAAATATTTTCCAAAATAATATTTGATTTTTTCAAATATAAAACATCCAATGACCTCGACCCATATCCGTCTCGTCCAAGTTCAATTCCAATTTCAATTCCAATTCCAATTCCATGGGTTTTCCAAACGCAATTTTGGATTTGGATTTGGAATTGAATTCAAACATATGAATTTCTACAAATGAAATCCTGAAAATGAAATCAATTCCGTGTTTTCAAACATTACCTTAGCAAATTCCCATGAAATAGATGAGGGAGCTTATTTCTCATTAATTCATATTTCATGTGATGTTGTAATTCCCGTATCAACCAAACGACCCCTAACATTTTTATGAAATTTAATCAAGTTATGAGGTACTCCGTAGTAAATACTTCCTCCATTAAACTTCACTCTACCACTTTACCTTTTCACGTTTGTCAACGCGTGTTTTACACGCTAAATATCATTAAATATATATTTGCAAAAATTATAAAAGTTGGATATTTTTAATGTACTCGTAAAGACGAATCAAACAATATTCCACATGAATATATTTTCACGTATATATTGAGATAAAATTGAAATTGAATACTTACTTGTGAATAGTGTACAAAAATGAAAGTGGTAGAGTGGAGTTGAATGGAAGTAGTAGTAAAATACTCTTAATTTGTATTTACGGTGACATTCAATAAAATAATAGCGACATCATCATCGGCCCCTTATCATACTCTCAGGTTTCAAGTCGCAACTACGAAGTAACCTAATCAATTTCATTTAGCTTGAGCTTATATATTCATGAGATTAGCTTAAACTAGCCAAGTCTAAATAAAATTGAAATTCAAAACTGATTTAAAAAAATAAAAAAATAAAAAAACTAGAGCTTAAATCGAGCCCTGCTTGATACTTTTTGGATGACGAAGGATCTCATATCTGCTATTTTTGGTGAGCATTTGGTAAACCTCTCATATCAGATCAATTACACTTTTTAGGGTGGCAAACTCGAAATTTAGAAAGAAGTCTCAACTCTCAAGCCTTAATAACTCGCAAAATCGATTTTGGTAAGACTTGAGAATTTGAAATTGAGGTTTATGGAAATTTCACTCTAAGTTTACCATTAGGCTCCAATTGCAGTTACAAGGAGTTCAGTTTGATATTATTTTGTTTTTAAATATAGCAAAAAAATAGCATTTTTTAAAAAATTATATATAATTATCAAAACTAAAATATGATAAATTATAATATAGTTTAATTATAAACACTAAAATAACATAAAAATTTAAGATAAATATAGTTAACAAATATTAAATGATATTAAAAAAAAAAAAAAAAAAAACTAAAAACGAACTTTTATTCTGAACTTGCGAAGCTCGGGATCAACTCAAATTTTATCAAAATCATATTCAAGCTCAAGATCGAATCTAACCAATTCGTGGACTATACAACCAGTTGTATGCATCTGGTAGTATAGATTTGAAGCTTTATAGCAAAGGATTTAAGCTTATATTATATGTGCACTAGTATTGGTGTCCGGCTACGCCCGAGCTACCTCTATTTAGCATTAAAATTTATTTTCAAATAAATAAAATTATTTTAAAGTTAAATAACTCATAAATTTATCTTTAATAGTTTTTTCTATGTCGTATCTTAAAATTACGGTCAAATAAATTATGAGACAAATTCAGTACTCCTGCTATTAAGTATTAATATTTTATTTAAATCGATTAGTTAGCTAATTGTTCATATATGCTTTCTTTTGTTGTTAGTATTGTTACTTTGATTACATTCGTTATTACTACGGTTATTTTCACTACTTCCGATGTAATTATTGTACTTTCACATAAATATTGATAATTTCACTACTCCCGATGTTGCTCCTATTACTTTCACTACTCCCATTGCTAATATAGTTACTTTGACTATTCAAAATGAGTGATTAACCTTTTAATAGTGTCCAAAATATAACCTACTTATATTATATTTGTATATGTTAAATAATTGTATATGATGTTACTAATTAATAACATAAGTGGAGCATGTTTATTTTAAGGAAAATCACCATATTTTGATATTCTATAAATTTATACTTCAACCGAAACTATATAATATTTACATTGAAGACCCTTAATCGGGTCCATCACACAATGCTATCGATTAAAAATTATATAGTATAATTAAGTTTTATAGATTTATTTAATTACATAGAAGTCTCATGGTTTCAGGATTATATATATAGTATTGATTGATGATTGATTTTACGAGTTTTATTGAAAAGAATATGAGCGCTTTTATAAAAAAAATTTAACTCTAAATATTATATTGAAACTCAAGAATAATACATATAAATTCAATAAGATTTTAATTTTAACACCTAAAAAATTAAAATGTAAATCAAAATTTTTAGGAGCTCAAAAAAAATTGCATATAAGCTCAATTGGATTTGTATTAGATGTATGATGCTCATATAAATCTGGATGTATAATCCTATTTGTGGAATCTAACCAACTTTGAACTGAAAGGTCTGAAACTGTATTCCTTCATTAATTTATCCCTTAATTGATTATCTATCTCTTTTAATACGATGTTGTAATTCGACGTCATACATCATAACGTTACCAAAGGCCAAACAATTACTTTGAAATTTAAAAAAAGTGTAGTGTTTTATTTGTCAAAAGGTGGTGCAACGAACAACTGAAAGGCAAACAAATTAATTATTAGATTAGATAATGGTATTTTAGTAAAGTCGAAGTAGATTGATAACGTTCATCACTTAAAAAACTACTTGGTTTATTATCTTTTACTTAAATAATCCCATAATGACACAAATTCACGTCTTAAACTAATTAAAGTTGATAATATATAACTAATATATAAACGGAAAGGATTTTAAAACTTTCTTAATTTTTCATCCACATCTTCTATGTGGAGAACTTGCGAAGCATAACCTTATAGCATTTAGCACCATGTACTTCTGTTAGTGTATTTTTAAACGATTTTTCTAATATATGTGTCTAAAAGTACACCATTAAGAGCAATTCTAATGGTTTGACTTAGGGACTTTGTTCGCAATTTTAAAAAATTAAAAACTACTAATTGCTTAAATGGACCTCTACCACAAACAAGCAACCAATAGAAAGTTAGTATCTTAAAATGTGGGTCCAATCTAGCTAGTGAAAAATTAAGCTAAATCTCTCAAAAAATTTGTAGTCTAAAATGTGATGTGACAAAGGTAAACTAGTAGATTGGACTTGCTCTTATTACAACTCCAATGGTACACTTTTAGGACTAACTTGCAATTTATATAAATTCTTTAACTACAATCCAACCATTGGAGAAAAAAAAGATGGTGCGCCTGAAAGCTGTTATAGCTTAAACAAGTTACATGCTTGAAATTGAATACTTTGAAAGATATAATGTAGAAATTGATTAAAATTAAAGTTAAATTATTAATTTAACTTGTGGGACTCATATAAGGTACAAAGTATTATAGCTTATCACCGGTCGACTTTATAGCTGGAAAGCAAAGTTTCTTGAAATGGTGAGTTGGAAATCAAAGGTATATGAGTTTTAGTTGTCCATTAGAGTTGAAACCATATAAAGCAATATTTTAAAGATTCAATCATGAAAAATAGAAAGATATACTTATCATTACCATTTTAATGCTGGAATCTTTAAAATACTGCCTTATATGACTTTTCATCATGTGTTTTTTAAGGCACATGTTAAAAAAACCGTGTTTGATTCTTGTTGCTCCCTTTTTATAAAGATAATACTGGTATTGTATGGTTTTTTATTAATAAATCGATTTTTTTAACTTTTTGTTTATCACCTAAGCCGTTTGTTCCCTTTTTTTTGAAAAAAAAAATCTTAAAAAGGTGCAATAGTTTGCATTCAAACGCGTCTTGTTATATTATAAACAAAACACTTGACTAGAACTAAATGATACATTATATTTCTATATATTTAGAGAATATGCTTCATATGTGGTTAGAAACAAAAGCAGTCGGGCGGAGCTAGGATTTGAAGTACGTGGAGCAAAACATTTTAGTAGAAATAATGAATGGGTGATAATATAAGATAATCTTGGAAAAAAACTTTAAAAAATTGATCCAAAACTTTGAAATTTTCAGCTATCCGCGAACACGAGCACCCCTGCTAATTAGCAACCGTTATTAGAAACTTCAAACTAGGTTTAGTGCTTGATTAGAGTTTGATAAAGTTTGATGATAAAAAAATACCCCAAAGTCTTAAAGTTTATCAACACATAAAACCAGGGCGTCTTAAAGTAAATTGAGGTCCGGTGCAGCACACAAAAATGAGGCCCCAAATATGAATGTACAAGTGTACTACACGTCGAAATTTGTATTGAATTTTATTACTAAACCTTATAAATTTGGTGGCCAAAACTAAAGGCCCGGTTCTGCCGCCCGTGGTCGCCCGGGGTATTAGACGCCCCTGCATAAAACAGACATCAACTGAACTCTCTAGAGTCTAGACAATAGAAAGTGTGTGTAACACGAAAGAAAGGAAACGTATTAGCTAAGCTGCTTTATTTTAAGTTTGATTTGAAAATTAATTAATTAATTAATTAATTAAGTTAATTGCAACCACAATTTTCTGCCTTGACTTTCAGACTTTGCTGCTAACAAATAATTAAGTCTATTTTTAATAACTGGACAGCATAATTTGATGATTAATCAGATGGAGATCGTTTACCGTTGTATTTTGCTAATTGTCGCCGTCGGCCTTATCAATATAACGTCACAATACAGATATACGACATTCACAAAAAATTGTTTAATTGATTATGAATTTGACAATCGGGTATACTCTCTTATCGGCTATAGTTTTGGAATTTGCCAATCGGGTATACTCTCTTATCAAGTGTATTTTCGATCTTATAATTAGAGTGTAGTCTCGATCTTATAGATTAGGAATTTAACAATCGGGTATACTATGCTATCGGTTATATAGAATTTTGAGGGAATTCTTAGTTCAAGGAAAAGTATACCATGTTTGTTAATTGTTCAGAAACTTAAATTTTTATTTCCTTTGTTGACGGATGAAGACTAATGAGTGTGAAACACTTAAAAACGATTTATAAATCGTTAATTAGATGAATTACTGTAATGTAATTTGTGAGACTTGTATGTATTGTCATAACATGATTATTTAGTGGACATTTTTAACCTTTATTTCCTTCCCTGGTAAAAATACCGCGTAAATTTATCAAATTTACAAAATATAAACTCTAAACAACTTTAACAAATTATATCGAAGTGAAAGTAGTTGAATAATAATCCTACAATATTACTCAATAATAATTCTAATTAAATTACTCAATAGTGAAAGTCAATGGAGACGACAGACGAGCATGACATGGTGGCAAAAATATTGTTGATATTATCACATGCACCTGAATTTAACAAATAAAATGTCAACTTATTAGTTTAAATACTTGAACGTTGAAACCCTAAGATCGATGCAATGTATCATATATTCATATGTATGCATGCTTCCAATAACACTCAATCATGGAATAAAATAACATTTAAATATAGGATACATAATAATAATAATAATAATAATAATAATAATAATAATAATAATAATTAATAAACAAATTAGAAATTATATATACGGAGTATTAGTCAATTCGAGGGAACTATTAGAAGTGGTCAATAATTTCAGATCTGTTTAAAAATAAACATACGTAAAAACATAAATTTGTAGTGAGACTATTTTTTTTTTTTTTTATACAAATTCAATCATATACGGAGTAATTGTTATTGAAGACGAGGTGGATAACTATTCTACTTTTTCAATAGAGAAACTGTTACCGGATTTTCCATATTTTCATCAAACTTTTTAGTTTATTCAAATTGTTTTATTTCCTAGTAATAATTACGTTCATCCCAAATAAACTCGTAAGAGACTATCAGACTAAGATTAACAAATCCTAGAGGGAAGAACATATCACATGCATAATCACGTGCCCTCATTTACCATACTTTGATTGCTTTCCATCAACTTCTTCTAGTTTGTCCACCTTGCTGACTTCAAAAATTACAAGGCCACGCTCACTATGTACAACTTTGTAAACACAACTTCTGAAGACGGACATTCGTTATAAGCTGAAAACGGATAGTGCCCCTCTCACAATATGCAAGTGACACTATTTATGGGGTGTTTCATTTCTCTCCCCTTTGCCCTCTCACTTGCGTTATTATGAGAGCGACACTATCCGTCTTCAGCCTGTGATGGATAGGTCCGTCACAAGTAAGACGCTTTGCTTTGTAAATTAGATATACTTCATTAAACAGGGTATTCATGGGTTTCGTTCTTGAGATATCGAATATGTCCATTATCTATTCTTAAAAGTTAGAACTTAAAAGTTTTTACATAAGAAAGTGTATTAAAAAAGAAAATATAAAATTATCGGACGATTAGTCATTATCTTCATTGTATTATTGTCGAATTATATAGGAATTGTAGTTAGTCTAGGATAAAATTATGGGGATCGGACTAAGTCGGTTTATGTTCAAATTATTTTTACTTAATTTGTCAATGACTCGTTCAGTGGGACCCAATAGAGAATCTTAGTTATGCTGAGACTCTGAAAGTAGACCATCTCCCCCTAACAATTTAAATTTAACCTTTCAATGAATCAATTCAATTATCACTCGATCCTCATACTCATTGGTTATATATTATATTTCTCTACAAAAAAATTACTCCCTCCGTCCCGGTCATTTGTTGTGCTTTGGTTTTGACACAAAGACCAAGGAAAGATGAGGAATCCAATTGTAAGATGACAAGTGGACTAAATTAGGAGTGAATGATCAAATTGCTTATAAAATGCAATCTTAAAATAGAAAGGACAACAAATGACTGAGACACCCAAAAAAGGAATAGGACAAAAAATGACCGGGACAGAGGGAGTACAAGTTAAAAGCCTAAATATCGTTACTATTTATTTAAAAATCCGGCACGGTTCGGGTTACTTTATCAAAGGCTCGTAGGGTGTACCTACATGGCATGAATTTGTAGTTTAGTTAGGTAATGGAATCCACGCTGATTAATAAGATCCGAAATTTGCCGAAAAGCAAGAGAATAATTTTGTAGCTAAAAGTTGACTACGTATTCTGTAGAGCAGATCAAAGATTATTCATTTTTGCTATGATTTTGTCGAATGATTTTGGGAGCATGTTTGGCGCCACATTTCCATTGTACGGAGTATGTCACTTCAAAGCGTCTCCCTTGTGACGGGTCGGATCCGAAGATGGATAATGCCACTCACAAAACAAATAGGGGGACAAGGTGGGGGCACCCCCCACTTGCTTTCCTCTCTCCTCTATTTGGGCATTTTGTCTCACAAAATGGTACCCGTCTTCTCATTTGTGACGGATACCTTCCGTCACAAATGAGAATTTGCCATGTCACTTCGTTTTGCAGGTAACTTTTTACCGTTCTTTATTTTACGTCACAAGATTATGATGAATTTTATCTATCACAAATTATATCAACTTGTACAATATGACTATTTAAGAAGTGATTTACACAAATTAATAAAACAAAATTCATTTAATGTTTTTTTTTTCCGCTAAATCTTCACTCAACAATAAACGAATCTTTTGAAATTCACTAAAAATAAGCCCAACAATTAAACTTTCTAGTAATCACGTTAACTTACCTATCCATAACATTGTTTTTCAAAACGGGATAAAATACCTATTAACTCAGCCTAAATTTAGTTACGGAAAACAGTGTGGTCTACTCACATACGTAGCTTCTAAATAAAGCGATTTATTCAATTAGTAATTTGCGTCTATATAGTAACTTTGCTCTAACCACTTGTAACGACTTTAATAAGATAATACGAATAAGGTCATGTTAAGTTCAGCTCATCTCTTATTAGCCGAAAAGAAAAGAGAGCTTAAATGATGAACTCGAAATGAGTGTGCATAATTGGTTGAATCAAAGATTGATAATGTCAATTTGATGGTACGATTGGCATTGATAAGGCCAAAGTGTCACATGAGTTCGAGTCAAATATGCCGACAACCTTGTTTAACCACTATTATTCATGGTACTCCTTCATTTATTGAGCTTTAATTTCCATTATACTTTTTTGCTTAAAATTCTTATTCTTCTTTCTCCTCCCCTAATTTTCCTCTTATTCAAATGCAACTTGTAGAGAATAAATTAACTTTTCTAATATCACAAATTCTCATCGAAGACGGGTACTATTATCCGTTACAAGCTGAAAACGGATAGTGTCCCTCTTACAATATACAAGTGGCACTATCCATGAGATGCTCCATTGCCTTATTGTGAGAGGAATACTATCCGTCTTCAGCATGTGACAGCTAATGTTCGTCACAAGCAAGACGCTTTATTGTAATATAGATTAGAAACTTATACTATAGCCTCTAATATGGATGGAATAAGTTAGAGACACTGAAAAGAAAGGACATAATTTAAAGGAGTAGACAAAAAAAATGTCATTATTTTATATCACGCTTCCGTTCCCGATTTTTCTACAAAAAAAACTAATAGTAAAAAGGACTATATAAAAAAAATGACATTATTCTATATCACACTTGCATTCCTTATCATTTTTTTATCCAATAATAAAAAGGACTAAAACTCAAATTTGACTAATAATATGTCACTTGTAATACACCCGTAGTGAAGTTTGTGATGAATTACTCGTCATAGTGTTGGCTAATTTATTTGGAACCTCATTTCTGGTTCTTTTATCAATCATACTACTTATGCATATAAGAATATCACCGAAAAAAATAATATATGTCTTAATACACAAGTGATATAATACTTGACTCATCTTAAGTTTAAGACGGATACTAACATTCTAAATAAGAATTTGTGCATACTTAAAATGGAAACGTAAATGACTAAGACAACTGATGAGGAAAACGTAAATGATTGCCAAGACATAGGAAGCAGGTAGGAGAATAAAAACGACCTTTTATTTCCTAAATACATATGAATACTATTAACAAACGGGTATTTTTACATATATATATATATTCCATAAAAGAACTCTCGTACATTGTAAGACCGTCTCAAAACCGCACACAGATTAGTATACAAGCGGTTTGTGACGGAATCCTCAATTAAGGCCAGACAATTCCCTTAATCAAGCTTACACGAAATCTGACGCGCATGGAAATGTTAAATCATTTTAGGAGACATAAAAGTCGTGTATGGCAAAGCAAACAACTTTTACAAGGTAATTAACTACGTAATTAATTAATTAATTAATTAGACAGTAACTAAAGTAGTTGTAATTATAGGAAATAAAGACTTTATTGCTTAAATAATTTGTCTTTATTTCAAAGAAAGATTGAAAACTTGTCTTGTTCAAAAATCAAATTGAGTAAGTGGGCCCTTAGAATTTGACCAAAGTTTTTGTACCATTCTACCAAAGTTGTATATCATGTACCTTACAGATCTTTCCAGATTTGGTAGGCCTCCTTCTTCTATAGGGAAAGTAGATACAGTATCAATCAACTAAAGCCACCTTATATATGAAAGGAATAAAATCAAATGTGATTTGTATGATGAGACGAGACACCTCGCGAGCAATTTAACATTGGCTGTCGGTCATAGGAAGAGCACGGAACAAGCCATTGGTATGATACTTTGGATGTCAAATATAAACATATTTAGGACCTAAGATGGAGAAGACATAGAAAAGTACGTCAGTGGCCGATGTCAAGGGTTAAGGGGCCTCAATTGATGGACAAAAAATACACAGGCACGTTCAAGCAATCAAGCCTGAGCTTGCTGCAAATATTTCACAGTCTGTGGTTTGGAGGAACTCCCCGTCATCATACACCGTAGCACATGAGAAAATTAGGTTAGATAAATAACAATGTCGAATCTAAGTTATATATACAAAATGAGGTTTCTCATTGACTGGCATGGATAATCCGCAAATCCGCAATACACCTAAGTGAACTAATGAATAGTTTATAATCTGGCTAGTTGGCCAAGCATGCCTTATGACGTTTTCCAGGCTCATACGGAGTATAACTTTTTTTTTTTTTCTACCACATCTAATCCGGACGTCATACATGATTCTGTAACTTATGCTCAGGGTAGGCAAAATCGTCAGAGAAAAACGCAGTAGTTGATGTAAAGAACAATTACGACATACCTTTTTTCATATCCTTCTCCACGCAGCAACACTCGTTGGCCAAACAGTTCTTTTCTCATGGCATTAATTTCAGGTAATCAAAACTGACTCCTCTTCAACTGTAGGCATGGATGTGAGCTGTAGACCTTACCTGTAATCAAAACAGGTATCCAACAAGGCCCTTCACAAGCTGTATCCAATATGGATTACGAACGCCAAACATTTTGGAACAAATCAGAGGAAAAGAAAATTGAAGTGAAGAATTGCTTCTACCTGGAAACCAGCAGGCTCTAATAACAAATGTTGCACAGGCTATGAAGATTCCAGTCGGCCTCACCTTCGTGAATAATGCTCTGCAAAAATTTGGAGGCATACTTTGGCTAGGTGAACCAGGTGAAGCTGGAGGACATGCCATTGCTGAAACCATAGTTGTGGAACATAACTACAGCTAGGTTATGAGTTATCCAGGTGAAGCTGGAGCTAATGCCATTGCTGAAACTTATTTGGGGGACATAAACCTGGTAACTCATGAAGCTACCTAATATGGTTAAGAGCAACAGAGAACGCTAATTTAACATATAAAATGTAGCTTGAGCATAGCGCTGATCAGGTTAAAGAAACCCTTCTTAAACACTGCAACTTTCATCATCACTGCAACCTTCCTCAGTGTTAGACATCAAATATTGAATATATACCCAACTTAAACTCAGCTTACAAGTAGCAAATCCACTGTTGAACATAATAATAAGGTAAACTGGAAGAGCAAATATAAACAAATGGTAAGCTTCACAACTTGAAGCCAATCATTTGTCATTGCATGTGGGAGACTGCACATCACTTGGTATCCAAAACATCTACCAAGTTTTCAATGAATAACATGAGAACGAGGCCTGAGAAATCTTCTGGTTGCCCTGAATGAACTTATGCAACCCGCACAACCTATTCTTACAAGTTCTCACTCAATTAGCTACGGTGATTTCTATTTGAATCAATCAGCTTGCAACCAGATTCATAGTAGCTCAGACTCTATGGGCTCACACATTACTTACTCTCAGATCGTAGACAGATTCTCAAGTTTCTCAATTAGCAAAGGTCATCTCTATTTCAACAAATCAGCCTGTACTCACAAAAGTTACATTCGATGCTGCTCAGACTCTATGTGCTAGGCATTAGTCTCAGATCTTGAAACAATTTTTTGTGAACAAACAAGCTGCCAGCTGTTATTGAAGTCGAGAACATAGGGGAGATGGATGGTTTGCGTACTGTATTGTTGTTAACAACAAATAAAGAGCCCAAAAACACCAGGTCGAATTAAACAACTGACGTGATTTCAGAGTATCCATCTAAATGTAAGAAAAACGATTTAAATTGATGTTGTAGTCACTTGTGACTTGTAGCATCTATAGAAAGGTAATGAGGATGGAGTAATGTTTATTGAAGGCCTAAATGGGAATGGAAAAATAACCATGATCACATACAATATTTACGAGAACCAATATGTAGCTGTCACCTATATAAGCATAAGAGTAAGCCGTAAGTTGATGTGTAGACTACATGTTGCTAATGTGGATGCGTAAATAACAAGATCCGCTGTTAGTTACTCCTCTAATGTGTATGTTCGAAAGATGAAGGAAAACATCAAAAAACAAGTAATTTGAACGTCATCTATTCTGTTTGAAATTCGCAAAGTGCAGCCAATTTATTATAACAGCTACTAATACAGAGATAGCAGAAATGGTAACAACAGCAATTATTATGTATGATTCACTAGAGAGTGAACAATAAGTAACAGTTACCGACCCATTTGTTTTAAAAGTAGCAACCACAAAGCCAGGATCATTCTGCGCAGTCCATGTTAAGCCTGGAACGGTCACCTCGCGAGTCCCATCTTGGTGTGTTATATCACAAAATTTATTACTGTGGGCACTGAAAATCATCCTGACATTTAAAATGAGTGTTACTTTAGTCGTTAGTCACTCAAAAGCTGGTAAACGGAGTAAAGAGAGAGTGATCCACAACCAATTTCCAAATCTCTTAAAGCCAGTAGCTTAAGAAATAATAGCAGGTTTGGCGATGATTACAAATTCAAACCAGATGACAACTAGCAGCACTTAGTGGAACTAAATTGAATTTTGCGATTACCAGTGAGTAAGAGTTGGACAAACCTTGGTTTAAGTGCTCGTAAAACATATTCAGTTGCATTTGGCGGAACAGTGTGCAGCAAGTCATACAGACCCGAATTCTCAACTACCCTAAATCAAGTTAAAGAACAGTTAAAAACTCAGAAGAAAATAGGTCGTATCAAAGTTGAATTTCAAGATCAGAATAATTAAGGGTGATTCGAGAGATAGCACCCAGATTTATCATACTAGTCAAGACTTGACAAATCAAGAAGACACCGCCGAAAGACTATCTAACTTAACATAATAAAGTAGACTGAATGAAACACTGCGATCTGCGAACTAAACTTTATTCACTGAAACAAGGGTTAGCCACCCAAAGACCTCTACCAGGAGAGTTCCCAACTTCCAAGAATTTGAAAATTCATAAAAGGGTGAATATGACTGTCTAAACAATGCTAGACGCGTAAAACTTTTAACATTTAAATTACTGAATACTGATATCCAAGGGTGTATATCAAGAAATACGTGGATATCAAAAAGATGCTCACCTGCATTGTAGTAACCTCATACTATCTGGAAGAAGACTTATATTCCTTTCCCAGCAGTGGCCTTCTGATACATGTTGAAACGGAAAGTGAACCAGAAGTACAGGGCCGGATTGAGATGATGCTGAATGTTCTTTCCATTGAAACTCATATGAATCTTCATTCGTCACATATGATTTGTCAATTGTCTCATTTGCTCCTTCAGTTCTCATTCGCAAATAAGCACTTTCCCTTTCAATTACCCTCTCAATGTCAGGTAGAAGTTCATTGTTGCCACAAAGCAATGCAACGGTATTGAGTGAAACAAAACTGACATTGCCTATCTCAAAGCTACCACAACCTACAGAATCCAAATCAGGGAAACTGCTGGCAATCCTCTGAACAAAGCCAGGTTTCAACTTAGCACACTCTCCGATGTCCCGATCACCCAAAGTCACATGAAAAGGAAGCTGAAGATAGGGACCTAGTATTGCCTCCAAGCGCTGCACCACAGATGACCATTTCTTGCTTGTTAACTCATATCCTATTGCAGACACATCTCCTAGAACTATAAGCATGTCCGGCTTCAACAAGTCGAAAGATTTCTGCGTGGCATATTAGCTGATGTAAGCGAACTGGTTAGACTTTTAAATAACAAAATGAGTGAAAACAAAAGGAATAAAGGCAATTCAACGAGATAAGTAACAATCAAGCAAGGGAGATTTCTAAATGGACTTCGCATAAGCAATTATGGAATAATTGTCTGTTTCCGAAAAATTAAATTTCAAAATTAATCAACAACTCTTTTTCGTAAAAATGTTGGCAAACAATTTCTTAGAGAGCTTATAGCTTCTTGAGGTGGGATAGATCCCGTAGAGGTTAAACTACAGGAAAATTCCAACTAACCGACCAGCGTTAAAAATGGTTTGAGTGGAACACATTATAATTTTTCACTCACAAGTAAATTAGCATTTTTTTCTCACTAACCCTTTATTTGAGTAGATATTTTCGGACTAGCCCTCCCATCTCCTTCTCCCTCCCCTTCCCTCCTACTTTTGTATCCAAAATTCCAAACAAATGGTAAACATATCAGTGAAGATATCGTAATAAGTTAGTAAAAGCCGCTACAATGTTAAGCTAAGCTCCAAATAAGCTTCTCGGTACAGGGATTGAGAACCTCACAGAAAATATTTTTCACTTCAATTGTAATTGATGAGCACCATTCCTTTCCATACAGATTATCAAACATAGTCGAAATACTTGACATACCCTATGAAATCATTTGTTTGAGTTGAATATATTAAAAAAAAGCCGTCTGAAGTGAATTCCATAGTGATTGACTGTTCTCATCTTTTAGGGTGTTTTTGGATACCAAAAGTGGAGGGAAACGGAGCGGAGGGGGAAGGAGGGAAGGGATTGAGAGGGGAAATGAGGTATGAATGTTTGGATACAATTTCTCTCCAAATTTTACCTATTGTGAAAAGATTTTAATTTGTCTTGAGGAGGGAAAATGGATCCCTCCAAATAATTCCTCCTTCGTTTCCCTCCACCCTTATTTGTTATCCAAACAAGGGATTTTAAATCCCTACTTTCCCTCCCTTTCTTTTCCCTCCAAATTGTTTGTTAAAAAGATGAGAACGGTCAATCAACACCGCATTCCAAAGCCATACCATTCCAAACGAAACGGAATCAGTATATCATTTTTCGAAATGTAGAGGCATTCTAAGCTTCAAGCGCATTGTAATCCATACACCTAACAATTGAGCACCTGGCCACAGCTCAAAAAGTAACCAACACCGCAAAAAATCGATATACTTCAGAAATTAGCACCGGACTGCAGCTCAAAAAATAAACAACACCGGGAAAGTACACAGTTTCGAATACTCCATAATTGATTTTAAAAGTACCTTCAAGGTGGCCCCTTTCAATGTCGATAGAGAAATCGTTAATTTAGTACCTATCTTTCATAATACTAATAATTGTGTAATTGCTGGCAGTGGCCATTTTACGACTTTTAGTAACTCACACTAACTCTTCAAGACCGTCTTACAAAAGACTTACTCGAATAATGCAATGTCAATATCATACTCCAGGGGCATCATTGCATTTCACAAACAACGACGACGACGAAAGGTCAGAGTAATTAATAGGTAAAGTAGTAAAAAGTAAAATTACCGAAAAGAAATTGGAGATGAAAAAATCACGAAGAAATGTGCGAAAAGAAGTATGTGAATCGACAAGCAGCAAATTGGAGACGAGAACGGCTGTGAGGTCGTCGGGATGATGATCAATGGAAGACGAAACGACGTCGCAGAAGGGGATAGTGAGACGTTCTTGATAAACACTCCATATGATTGCGAAGATAGTTAGTGCTGATAGTATTATTCTCCGATTCACCATGGAAATTGCTGTCTAGTTTATGTTAATGCAAGGTTAAAATACGACTATGAGTCTATGAGCAAATTATTTATAATTATGACCAAAATGGACCCGATTTAGACCCGGCCTGGACCCGAAACTTACACTTTAGTAGTTGGCTGAATTGTTCCAGCAAAGCGAAAATAATTTAACAAAAATGGCTAAATTGTCTCGATCAGTAGGTAAACCGATCCAAATTGGCCAAACCTAGACTCAACTCGGGCGAGTGCTTGGGTTGGGTATACTTCACTTTAGGATTTTGTTGTTTATGTCCATCAATCGATTTAGTTTGAGCTTGAGTTGAATTTGGTAAAATAGTTAATTATGCAATTACCGTAAGTCATGTTGGTTTTAAGTAAGTCGTGTAACTGTGTAAGTTTCAAACAAAATGTATTCGAGTATTAAGGGTACGACGTACAAGTGAGACTCCGTATAACTTTATAAGACAAAATAAATAGCGGTTAGTATAAATAAGACAATTCATGCGACTTTTATAACCCTTGCATGGGAAAAATATTGTTTTTTACAATAAAATTTCAAAACATTACATTACCCATCTTCCTCATTATTTTAGGCTCATTTAGTAAAACTACAAAATGATTATTATCCGACATCTGAGTCAGACTCGAAAAGAAAAGTTAACCACTCTAATATGATCCAAATTGCAAATCTAAATTGACCAGATTCAGCTTGTGCTTGTCATGAACTTGGACAAAATCCAAAATCACCTGATCTTAGAAATAACACTATATATCCAAATGACCATAACTAACCTGAATTTCGACAAAATACGATGTGACCAAACTTTACGCCTGAACAACAAAACTCGTAGTTTGCAAGGTTTACATTAGCTAAAAACATCCGAAACTAGACGCATACTAGCGTAATACATCCGAAATGACCCTATCCGTACCCAGCTTGAATGATCAGTTTGCAAGGTTTACATTAGGTAAAAACAAAACACAAAATCGACGGAAGAGTGAACACATTAATAGACAGACAATCAGCAAGGAGAGCCATTTTCACAATCATTCTTCATTGAGAACTCTACACAGCAAACCGGCGTACCCACAAATTACATTCCATACATTTGTCTACCTCAAGTATAGATATGTGAACACAACACAAGATTGTTCTCATCCACCTTCTTCCTTTTACTTTTTTTTTTTCCCACGGAGTTCAGAGTGCTCCAATTGTCGTGGAAAAATCATACTGCGACACTCCACGGAAAAATTGAGCATCGAGCAAATATTTCTATCCAAAATATCTAACAGTGCGAAAAATCTTAGTTTCAGACTTTTACACATCACAAACCATAATAAGCACCCACTGGCATTATACATCACCTAGACCTCAATCAGATCATATAGCAACTAGGAAAGGTCCAATCTATAGTTACGTCTTCCTAACTATTTCGTTTCCTTGAACAAATCTTCTTTTCGAGTGGTTATCGAATGCAAATACCTAAGAATTTCAAAGAAATGACGGCTAATCAAGACAGTTCACAAAGTGCAAGTACATTGAGAATTCGCATAGTACGGACTGATTGGGAACACATACCTAATTGAGATCCCTTACTACAACATATCATCCAACTTCTGCCTGTAAGCAGCTAACCTCTGCAGTAAAAGAAAACGAAAACTTGAATTCATTCATAATGTGATTAAATGACACGACACTGTGTGTTATTGTGTTGTATACTTGTATAAGACATTTCACATGTGAAACAAGTTCAAATATTTATATAATTTTCAATTTTACGTAGTCCTCCATATATTAAACGAGTTGGTCTCACATATAAGACCATCTCAAATAAGTCTTCTTAAAAGACACGAGGGCTTACACAACTGAGCACAAAGAAATTGACTTTAATGGGCGAGACTAATTTACATCCCGAAGCATGTTGCAAATCAAGATGATGACCAAATACCAAAAAAAAAAAAAAAAAACGAGAATTGCTTGCATACCCTGGTGTATGCGTACACTCCGGCCTCGGTAGGTCCTACGGGACTTCCTCTTCTTATGAACTTCCCTTCTTTAAAGATGTAAAGTAGTGGAACTCCGGTTGACAGTTCCAGGCTGATGACCTACATCAGGTAGTTCATTAATTTCAAATCAAGAGAGAATGGGAGAGATACCTTTATTCTGAAGTCTGAACAAAGGAACTGTAGGAAAGAACCAAAAGCTTTACCTCCTGAGATGTTAGTTTATCTAAATACATGATTATGGACCTCAGAGAATTCCCATGGGCAACAATCACAATGTTTTTCCCAGATTGTAGTTGAGGTTCTATCTGCAGGTTATATCTATACTCAGTTTATTGTTTCAAATTTTATTTTTTATTTTTTACAGATTATTGTATGAGACTCAGTCTAACAATTATGGAATTCAAAAGCAACCCTTGTGATTTTTAAGCTAAAATCTTTTTGAAGTTTTATAAGTTACTTTTGAATTCACATAATAGAGCGAGGATCCTCTCTATTTCGTTGATGAAAGGTCCACTTCTCATCAACAGCCGACACTTAATAATAGATGTGGTCTAAGAGTGACGGGGTACAATTTCACCTTGTAGATAAAATTGGACCCTGGATCACAAAAATAACAAAATGTGGGTCATTGATGAGAGATGGACAATCCACTGTCAACATAGAGAGGATCCTTGTTCCACATGATAATGTCAGAGTCATCTCATACCACGAAACAGTCTCATGCAAGACTAAACAAATTCAGACGACAAATACTAAAGGGAAAGCCATTGCTAACATGCTCTTTAAAATATGCAACTGCTCTTTCAGCACACATTTCCAAACTCTCTCCGTTTGGAGGAGGTATGTCATAACTACGACGCCACTCAAGCACTTTGTCAATCCCATATCTTTCTGCAGTTTCCTGCTTGTTGAGTCCCTGAAGTTCCCCATACCTACATGACCATACTTATCACATACTCCGTATAAGATAAAACCGGAAAAGCAGAAAAGCGTGTTTCAAAGGGGCATACATTCTTTCATTTAGCTGCCATGCTGTTACGACTGCTACTGACTGGTTTGTGGTCTCTTCACTATAAATCTCGCTCCACAACTTAGCTCGTTCATCCTCATCATGCATGATTATGGGCACCTGATGCAAATGGTAGAATTCCGTGAGGTTGAGTGGTACAAGGAATTTTCATGAACTTCTCGAGCACAAAACAAGATCTACAATCAGGTCAACTAGTTTCACAAAAAATATTTTTTCAGCTTTCATTCAGAGAAGATTGCGTAAAAGCCGAACAACTTTCCTCTAGAAAAAATCAGGTAAATTTTCATATTCCGCAATAGAACATTAACTATAAAGGTTTACATGAACATCATAAAGACATCACGTGTTACCAACTGCACTAAACTTTATAAGAGAACGATTAAAAGCTCGGTAAACGGTATTATGAATCTGAATTGAAGAACAACGAAGTATCCTTATAAAAAAATTTCTCAACAAGCAAAATTGTTCGCATGAATAATGATTGCGTGCGAATCATCATCATCATAAAACTAGACAATTAGTTATGACGTTATATAAAATCCAATCAATGCCTTTGTGAGTCCAAAATTGAGTAACCATTAAATGACACAACCAAATCAGTAACAGACATAATACCTTATTGCGTCTATGCTGCGTCATGGCTAGCATGGCTGTCATCTGAGCACGAATCAGTGCAGAGGTAAAAATCATGTCCACAGGTATATTGCTGATCCTCTTGCCAGCCTGAATTGCCTCCTCAACACCCTTCTTGGTAAGTGGCACGTCAACACAGCCAGTAAAAAGGTTCTTCTCATTCCACAATGACTCACCATGTCGTATTAGGATAAGAGATGCTTCATCTGACAATGAGAATGAAGAAATAATGACGCTTTTACCAAAATTAAAGACAAAATGGGAAGAGGAAAAAAATACTACTCCGTATTAGTGATGTCTCATGAGCTATGTTATTCCGACTACATATTTCACTGCGTACTCGTATCCATTAAATGACAGTCGGAATTGGTACGACATATGGACACCTCATCATAAATTTTTAACCCAAAAACTTACTGATTTTCTACAAAAAGAGAATAGTTCGACGCTCAGACAGTCAGACGCATACCCAAGTTGAATATTTTTATCTAAGTCTAAGTAACATAGTTCATAACTAGCTAAACAAGAAAATACAACAGGCTTACTTGCTTTTTTTGGCTTTTCACTACTGCTATCAGATAGTGATGAAACTGTATTCACAGCTGAGGCTAGAGAAGTTGATGCCTGAATTACACCTGAACGCTTGTGATAGGAACTGACACTATCTGATCTAGGATATCCAAATCTAAATTTGCATTCCTTTGTAAGAAACTTCACCGACACATTACCAAAATCATGACGGCAGCCAGAACTATGGCTAAGGTCAGAAGACTGGAGAGTAGCAGCAGTTTGTTGGAACGCCCAGGAAGCCATTTCTGGAAAAGCATAAAAATCTTAGCTTCTTATAAAATTTGTTTGATATGTAGATAATGGCCAAAAGGGATAGTTGGAAGTAAGTTGCATGCAATAGTGACATATTAATGTGCAAAATTGCGAAAGGGTATGGTTGGTAGTCTTGGTATGCGTTAGTAAGCAAATCCGTTAGTAAGCAAATCCAAACAATATTGTTCAGACTCGTTAAGTAAAAGCTCGACAAAAACAACTAATAAGACAAGTTAAAGACTCAATTAGTTATTCCCCGCACGGGATGCATTATTTCAAAGAAACGGTCAAAATCGTACATAAGCGCTAGGCATCACACACAAGTACCTAAGGATCTCAAAAAAAGCCAACATATCCAAAAATATGAACGGTGAATAAGATCAATGCTGGGTCTTGAGTACAACCTTCCAAATACATTACCAATCCGCAACAATTCCCAAACCCCCTCAGCCCACCTGGCTTAACAGTAGTACAGTACCAATATACAAGCTCCCAAAGTCTGCATCAGTTTGTCCAATTCGCGACAATCTCACCAGGTTTGAACTACAATCATTCAAAGACGGCTTTATCAATCCAGAACACCCACCCCAACCACCTCCAGAAGATCATGAAACCATGAACTCGTAACGAACTACTCACAACATTACCCACATTACAGAACAACACGAAAACTGACCCGATCAACAGTTTGTATACCCCTTGTCTCATGGCTCATAATCATATACAGCTCCCTAATCTCAAATACTTAAGTAAGACCCTCATTTGTCTGATGAAGCTATGATATACACCCTAAGTCCCAATCATTTGTTTACATTTTTATTTTCATTACATGTGAACTGTATTTTAATCGTAGGTAAACAAATGATTAGAACCTCGAAATGCAACTCAAATAAAAATAGCAGTAATAACTACTCCGTATATTGTACCATACAACGCTCTTACACAAACCAACAACAATACAAACCAATCTCAAAATAACAATGCAGAAACAATCAAGAAATCATAAACCCAACAAATTAACCAAAACAGCACATAATCTAACAACAATAATTTAAAAATAAGACATTTAAATGAAACTACTAATTACCCAAGAACAAGGACTGAGAGATCTTAGAATTCGGAAAATCGAATAGTAAAAATTAAAGGAGCCCAAAGAGACAAATTTGACAAATCAAGTTGTTTGTTGTTTTGTTAGGCAAGGAGGGTTTGATCGTTGACGGGGAGAGGGAATAATTGTGGTTTCGAATTTGGGAGTTTGGCATATACTGAAAACGTCCGACTAATTTTTAGGTGGGCGAAGGAACAATAAAACAAAAAAACGAACTCCCGGTAAGATCGTCTCAGCAAAAATTATTACTTCCTCCGATTCAATTTATAGTTTATAGTTGCTTTATACACGATGATTAAAGTAAGGAGAAATGAATGAATTTATAACTATTAAAAAATCAAAATCTACTTTAAATGAGGAGGAAATGTAAGAGCAATTTCAATGGCAAGCTACGAAGTCTTGTAACTTGCCTTGCCATATCGTTTTTAAGCAATAAAACTTTTAAGCTCCAACGTCCTTCAATGATAAACTACAATAAATCTAATTTAAAAGGCCCGCGTAACAAATAAATATCATGATATAATTTATTTTATTGTTTCTTACTTACTAATTTATTCCATGGAGCTTGACAAAGCTATACACCCGCTTACAAGCAAGAATGTATTTCGATGCTTCAATGGTCGGCATACTGCTTTAATATTTACAATAATTGCAAGCAGGTCTCTAAATTGCAACCATTGAAGTTGCTTAAGAGCATCTCCAACGGTCAGCTATAATACATTGTACTCCCTCCATTCAACAATGACCACTCATTTCCCCTTTTTGGAAATTCAACAATTATCACCCAATTTCTCTTCTTTCCATATATGACAACCCCTTTTTACCATTTTATCCTTGTTAGTTTTCATTTTTTACAATTATCATTGATTAGTGGGCCAAATTATTTCTCAACTAACCCACTAACTTATTAAACCAATTTCTAAACCAATTAACACAACTAATGATTCCCTCCATTTATTAACCCAATTATACAATTTTCTCACCCAAACCCAAACCCAATTAAACTCCCAACCACCCTCCATAAATTTGGATCAAATATCCAAATTTATGGATCGTTTCTTCAGTTCCTCATTTACCTCTTTCTAGAAAACCCTTTAACCTAATCTAGAAACCCTACCTCTTCAGTCTCTCATCTATTCAGTTCCTCATCGCCTCTTTCTCTCCTCTCTCTTCCTCTCTCTCTGTTCTCTCTCTTCATTTCAATCGTCACATGCATGTTTCTTCTGTTTCCTCACATCTCACATCTTACTCCGTATTTTTAATGGATAGTGTAAGATCTATTACTTGCTTACACTGCGATCAAGCATCATATTGCTGCGATTATTGTGGTTATCAGTCCATTCCTCTACCTAATTTGGTACCTAAAACCTTAGATATCGACACGGGTATTTTGGTGGAGGAAGATGAAATCCCCAATACACCTGGGTTTGAGGATTTGCAAGATCCATCTTCGTCCAATCCTTCATCGACCAATGACGATGATATGGAGGTCACCACAGAACTTTATTTGGGGACAAATACCCAGGTACCTGATTCATGTCCGTTTGATGAAAATTTGGTTGCATGTGATGTTGATGTTGATAGATCTGGTGAAAAGTCATCTGGTTTGACTACCCCTCAACGTAAGAAGAGTGATCTTTTTTATTGATGAATCTCCAAGTTCAAAGAAGTTCAGGGCCTATTGTTTGATATTTCTTGAGAGGTAAAAGTTTTCGCTTAATTTTTGCTTAACTTTCATGTTTTTTAAGATTATGTCCAAGGCCTATTGTATGAGATTTTTGCTTAACTTTCATTGTTTTCATTTTATGGCATGAAATTTGTTTTAATCTGTGTATAATTTTCATTGCTTAACTTTCATTGTTTTCGCTTAATTTTTGCTTAACTTTCATTATTTTTTAAGATTATGTTCAGGGCCTATTGTATGAGATTTTTGCTTAACTTTCATTGTTTTTATTTTATGGCCTGAGATTTTCTTTGTTTTTGTGCAAATTAATCCGTGTTTAATTTATTTTTTCTTAAGATTTTGTTGTCTCAATTGTTTTTATTTGTTTTAATTTGTGTATAATTTATTTTTTCCCAAGATTATGTTATCCTAATTTATTTTTCTGAACATTTTGTTGCCATCTGTGTATAATTTATTTTTCTGAACATTTTGTTACCTTATTCATTTTTATTTGTTGTCATCTGTGTATATTTTGTTGCTTTCATTTGTGTAGAATTTAATTTTATCAAGATGTCTTAGACTTAATCATTTTAATTGATTTTAACACCGTATTTGTGATTGCACGTACTATGTTAAGGAGAGAAAAAAAGATGAAGGAGAAGGTTGAGGTGCTTCTGGCAGAGGATAAATGAAGGGCAACGAATAAAATGAAATGAAATAAAAGAAGAGATGAAGGAGTAGGTGATTTTCTTTAACCATTTTCGTTGATTTTACTGATTCAATCTTATGCTGGTTATATGCTGCTTCATTATGTTCTACTGGTTTTATTCTATACTGGTTATATATCATGCTATCCTTTCCTGCCACTGTTAAATCATCCATGCTGCAATTATCTTATGCTGCTATTTTACTGATTTAATGATTCAATCTTATGCTAGTTATATACTGCCTCATTCTATTCTACTGGTTTTATTCTATACTGGTTTTATGTTGCTATCCTTTCCCGCCACTATTAAATGATCTATGCTGCAATTATCTTAACTGATTCACTCTTATGTTAGCTCAATGAAGAGATTGCTTAATGCTCTGAGAGCTGAAGTTTGACTACTTCAACTGTGTTGAGTTTCAATTACTTTTGATGTTGCATTAGGTTGCCTATGTACAAAAATGAATAAATTGCAAGCTTATTTGTAGCTCAATGAATAAATTTCTTATTGCTATGAGAGCTTATTGGCTTATGTTATTCCTTATATATATGCTCCTTATGCTTTTGAAATTTTTGAAACCTTAACATTGTTTCAGTCAAATTTCATGGTTGCCTGTTTTAAATGATGGACTTATGTTAGCTCAATGAATAAATTGTTTATTGAAGCAAAAGAGGGACAATAATGACACCAAAAGAGGCTGTTTCGAACAACACACAAAATGAAGCAAAATGGGCTGTTTGTTTGAGTCGTTTTGGGGCTGTTTTTGTGGTTTTATTGAACAACATAAAATGGATATGACTTAAACAAGATTAGGAAACTTGTTTAAGCCTAGGATATGGCTTGAGCAAAGCACTAAGCAAATGTTCAAGTCTAGGATATGACTTGAGCGAGATCACGAAGCAAGCTCAAGACTCGGACTTCCGTTCAAGATTACTAAGCATGAACTAATTCCTCCTTAAACACTAAGTAATGAGGGATTTCCGCACTAAGCAAGAAGATAGTTAAGTAGAAAACACTTAGTTTTCAGACTCAAAAACATATTTTTAATTCAACTCAATCTGAAATTTACATTATATGTTTGCTTGGCTTTTATAGATCAAGTCTTGCAATCTTGAACCTACATTACAATCTTCATCTAAGGGCCAAAAAAGAGGCTGCATAGAGCCAAGAACACGGCAGCCAAGAGGCCTTACACAAGCCTTACAAAACTGAAAAGTGAAAAGGACATAAAGCATAAAGTAAACTAATAGTACAATCTTCCTTGTTTGCTTGTTCTAGTGATTATTTATGAGCAATTGACTTCCTTGGACTGCATAAGGGACGTGGGCTACTGCCTTGGACTCCAAAATGCTGCCAAGAGAAGCTTTAGGGCTTGTTTGATCAAAAGAGAAAAGGTTGAAAGCGACCTTTGTACTTGTGCATCAAAACCGAAAACACCATGATATCCGGTTTGAATTACTGAATTCCGATCAAATGGTAGCTCTTCAAGAACAATGTCCCGACAAAAAATGCTCTAAACTCACCTTAGAAGTGAATTAGGCCAAAAAATGACATAACTTCTTAGACGAAATTAGAGTTGGAGCTCAAATTAGCTGGGGGTCCAAAACCGCAAGAAATTGCTTGTGTTGGGCTGTTTTGTTTCACATCTTGTTTCAAGCCCCTCCGTTTCAGTGCACTTATTCCTATGAGAGCCACTTTCAGTCAAATTTTATTGTTGCCCTAAATTGCTGCCTGTTTTTTTATTTGATTGATGCGGTTGTAATAAGGATTCCACCTTGCCTTGTTCATGGCTTACTAATTATTGACATTAGTTTTGGAAGGAGGCCTTTCTTAGGCCACCACAAAACCATTTGTTCAACTTTTAATTAGTGTACATGATCATGACAATGTAAGGCTTTAGGAGACCTTAGTTATTGACCACAAAAGCTCAATGATGAAATTGCAAATAGCTATGAGAGTTTAAATTTATATTGTCAAAACACTTTCAATTTCCGATTTAAAGTCCCATTGTTTACAAAATATAGCACTCATAGTCATACACTCATGCTTACTCCCTCCATTGAACTTTTATCTTTCAACTTGTCTAAGATAAAAGTTCAATGGACCAAATATTTTTTAACAATTATGTGTTCAGAATGATAAAAATGCAAGAGGTACACTTATTTATTCTAAGTTGTTATCCTTTCCTGCCAGTGTTAGATGGTCAATGCGATCCCTTACCATCTCTTCACCTGCTTTCAAATTCCTTGGCAAAGTACCTGCAAGCCTTTGAGCTTTTTTGTGCAAGTGTGGTAGTTTGAAGTTGTTGTGCCCTTTGCCGTTCATTATTTCCAACATGCATGCTTGTAAACTAAGTCATACATCACTAAGACACAACGTTGGTTCTTCATCCCATGCTTGCTTAACATTGGATACCAACTCTTCCACAGTTTTTGCTCTTTTCTTACTTTGAAGTGACTGAATTGATCTAAAAAACCCTTAATCTAAGACATTAAGATCAGGTGAATTGGTTGGTTGTTGGGTTAATGAGATATTATAACTTGTTTCATGAGCTGTCCTCAAAAAATCTGGATCATTGCTTTTCAAATGTGGTCTTGCATTGTCCTGTTGAATGATTATATTTTTGGACAATAATGCTAGTCATTTGCTTGTTATTGTTGGTAGAATATTGTTAATCAGCATATCCTTGATCACTTGATTGTTGACTGATGCTATTGATTTGGTCTCCAATGTTCCTGTCTCTATGTTCCTTGACCTTCTCTTTGTTGGTTCTTGAAAAGTAAGTGGAAATATACCTAATTTTCTATCAAAAATAAGATTGTTATTGTCATCATATATTTGTCTTGACACAGCTGCCATGAACATAACCTTTGTGATAAAATTCTTGCTTTTGCAAGACCTATATGGATCAACTTCATCACTGAGGAGGTAATATTTAGCACTGTCTTGAGTTATATAGAACCATTTTTCATCAATATGGATAACATTACACATATCTTTGAACTGCAAAGTTCCTGTAATTCTGTTCCACCATAATTTGGTAAGAACAAAGTTCAGTCTGTTTGCCTAGTTTAACCCATGTAAAAATAGTGCCTATTGAAACTCCTAAAGCTTGACTAAGAGCATACATTGACCTCCTTTCACCCTTATCCAGTGCTTAGATTGCCTCAACAGGCAGTTGTATAACAGTTCTGCCTTTCTTCCCTTTTATCTTAGAGTTGAGTTGCAACTCTTGACCACCCAATCTTTGTTGTTTAGCTACTTTCCATATTTCGTATATGGTTTTCCTGTCGACATTAAATTTGGCTGCAGCTAATTTCATTTGTCCCCAGAATGGTTTGCAATTAATCGAATTTTCGATTCTCATACGTCCAATTCTATGCCTCTCATCGTTTGTGAGATTTGGACGAACCATGATTTGGAAATGGTAAGAAGGATAAGGCTTTTTTATTTTGGTGTAAGATTAATTTTTTTA
Source organism: Silene noctiflora (assembly GCA_009801015.1). NCBI lineage: Eukaryota > Viridiplantae > Streptophyta > Magnoliopsida > Caryophyllales > Caryophyllaceae > Silene > Silene noctiflora. Next base: position 56,987 of record VHZZ01004862.1, on the reverse strand, counting down.
ATTGCTCGATTAACTAATTCTGTTTTCAAGTGCAGTTTTTTTGGTTACTTGGAGAAAAAGAAGCTAGAAGTATGGAGGATAATGAAGATGTTAGTGTAATTTGGTTTATAAAAGTGTAATTTTTGTAATTAGGATGATGTAAGTAGGATGATGTAATGGTGTTGTAAAAGAGAGTTTTTGGGGAAAATTACCCTAAACTTCAAAATTTCAGGGTTAATGTTAGTGGGAAAAATTTTTCCCTCAATTTTTGAAAGTTTTCAGCTTGGACATTTGGTGGGAAATAACATACCCCACAACTATTTCATTGCTTAACAGGCTGTTTGTTTAGGTCATAATCTACAATACTAATCACCATTAGTTAATACCCACTTGACTTTAATTTTCATTGTTTATTGGCAAGTAAAAGGTTATATTAGTTCTTTATTAGGTTCCTTAATATTTGTGCAAATAAAAATGGGGTGATCATTGTTGAATGGAGAGAGTAGTTTGGTTTGTTACATTGATCTTTAAAGCTACTTTCCAACGTACTGCTTCAATGGCAAACTACAACATTTGTGGCTTGTATGGGTCCCACATATTTGCTTTCATCCAATGATAATTTAACTTTTTTTTTTTTTTTCTAAAGCAAACATGTAGTTTGGTAGAGCTATCACGCTTGCAAGCTACATCTTAATTTTCTCTCTCCAATGGTAAGCTATATGCTTATTTTGCAAACATTGCAAGCAAGTCCTTGTGGAAAACCAGGGGACATGCTCTAATGGTCCCCATCCCACATGGGTTATATTATTTACTAAAAAAAGAAAATGTAAACTATTGTGTGAAACACCAAAAAAAAGTGTAAATTATTGACCAAAACGGAGGGAGTATTTAGTTTATTAACATGATTATATAGTAGGGAGTTACTAGAACTTATAACGATGTCAAATGAGCTTTCATTCACAATTGAGCTAACATGAGCTAGTTTTATCAGTCTTATGAAAAAATTATGGTATGAAAATAATCTTCGAATATTAAAAGAGTAAGTGAAAGACCAAGACAAAAAACAATACAGTACTATGAATCAAATAATTTAGAGGTGAGCGAAAGTAGATAGTGTTCCGAGTCGTTACATCGATATGAATATATGATAATCGAAGTTTTGATTTGGTAAACCCTGATCTAGTTAACCCTCGTTTAAAACTGTTCAGTTAACCGTTTAAAGGAATTAACTATTCGCCTCTCTTATTAATAAAAAAATTATTTTTTTGAATAAAAATTAGATCAAACCCATCTTGGGTTGAGAGAGATTAGAACAACTGGTTGTATAGACTCAATCCACAAGTCAAACGAGGCTTATTCAGTGAAAAGACGGTCCGCGAGTAACTTGCAAGTAATCAAGCCACAGGAATGAAATCAGATACACTTATGTATGTGTTACTAGTTGCTGAATACTTAACTTACAATGACAATGAATAGAAATCTTGGCCATTACATAAGAACAATGAATATCCAAAACTGTCGAGACGACAGTAATAAACACCTACGCATTGATCAATGAGAATACGCGTAAAACATTTAACCATATAAGATTACTACTAAGTACGAAGTACTAACATAACATCAGCGCATCTAGACTCGATAACATCTGAAGTTTAAACCTCATCTTCAGTCAGCTCATACTGCTTCATGAGCTTGGCACAGAAACTCATGGGTTCCGCCATCCAGAAACCCAAGTTGTTGGCGTAACGTTCACTGGAGACAATGCCATTGTTGCTTGTGAGGGTAACACGGGATCTGTCACGTCCAGGGTCTGCCAACTTGCATCTCCTGTGTGGGCTGCTGACTAAGATGGTGTCACACACATTGTTCTTCTGGTCCTTGTCGACGTAGATCTTGTAAGTTCCAGTAGCGTCAGTTACTGCATTATCCTCATAGAGGACTTCCTGTGTGTTTCTTTGGCGGCATTGCAACTTCACCTTAGCACCTATAGTCAGAACAAATTCACGGTTTAGGGGGCATAATTTCAGTAAATGAAGTTCAGGGTGACATTCTACAAACAGATTACAAACACACAAAGCCAATTCTAATGCTGACGGATATCGCCATCAGAAACAAATGGCCGATCTGCACAAGTGAAATGTTCATGCATCTAATGCCCGATCTGCACAACTGATCTGAGCATTCAGATCTATTTACAAAGAACAATGATTAAGCAAAATATATAAATATTCCGTATTCACTAACATATACTCGGAGAAATCTAATCTAATAACGGAGTACTATTAAAGTACTAGTAAAATAGTCTAATACAGTCATCATCAAGTCAAACACATGTAAAATTAAATCTGAACTACACTAAAGAGAAAATTGTAATCCAAAATAAAACAAATCTAGATCACGTCACCGTATACCCTAGCCAATTTTTTTAGTTCACTTTGATTTGATTTATGGATTACAATTTTCTCGTTAGTTAGGTGTATATGATGATGACGTGATACAATCGGCTGCATCAGAAAACAGAATCTAGACCCACGAGCACTTTGATCAACCGGTAAGGGCTTATTCTAGCTTAATTATAGGTCTCGAGTTGAAATCCTATCAATACAACATTGTTAAAACTCATGAAAGAGAGTTTTACCGTCACACACACACACAAAAAAAAAAAAAAAAAAAAAATCCGGACTAAACCGGCCAAAGAAATAACAGATCTAAACACGTAAGCATCAAACGAAACAAATAAACATAGAACAGTCACAAAAATGTAACAAGAGACTAGCAGATCTAGTGAATAAGAACGATAAACAAATGATTGAGACGAAGAAAATAAAAGAGAAGAGACCTTCAAGGTAAGTAGATGCTGGGGTTTCGAACCCAGCACGGCAAGGATCACAGTAAACACGACCACGAACGCAAAACTTGTGATTATTCTTTTGAACTGGTCTAGTTGCTAGCGCTAAAGCAGGTAGAATGCAGATAACCGCGATTAATAGAGCAGAAATTTTCGCCATTGTTGGTTTATTTTTTCAAGGATAAGTATGGTTGAATGTTTGTGGAGTTTAATTAGAGTGATAGTGGTTGGAGTAGAGAGAAGAGTGAGTGACGGTGTAAGTGTGTGATTAAATAGGGTGTGAATGTTGAAAATGAGTGAAACGGTGAATGGTTTGGATTTGGATCTAGTGTGTGAAAGTGCACGGAAATTTAGTGTTAAAGAGTTAAGATTTGATGTGGTCGAGATTGTCTTTCATTTGGTCAACTCTATTTAGTACTTGTACAAATTGTTTCAAAATGTCCTAATTATCTTTTTAATTTTCATTTATAATTTGCATGTTATTTTTATACTTTTAAAAATGTAAAGAAATGGCACATATATAATAGCAGGTATCATTATATAATGGCAAATTATAACTTTTTGTAATAATAATAATAATAATAATAATAGACAACGAAGTAAATTATTGCTATCACACAAATTATTTGATTTAGACCGAAGGTAACATTCACTTGTTGGTAGTCAAACTTCGAAAACTTTGATCAACAATATCGTTAAAATTATGAAACTTTTAAAGACGAA
>VHZZ01004862.1:7220-24685 GCA_009801015.1 Silene noctiflora | reverse complement strand
TTTATTTTATTGCAATTAGTTTAGTTAATCAATCAATCACTTTTCAAGAAATTGTTACCTTTAAGACAGACTTAGACTTAGCAAATAGAATACACTGCCTCCTCGTGGATTCGACCCTGACTTACCTCTAGCTATTTGTTAGTAGTATTTTAGGATTATTTTGACTAAGGTGATACGACTTTAGTCTTATCAATCACCTTGGGATTAGTCACTGGATTATAAATTGGATTAATTTTATGGATAAGCAGGAAGAGAGGGACACGAGAATTGTCAAGTTTTGTGCGATCTTATGGTGTCTATGGGTGACTAGGAATAAAGCTCTTTTCCATGGGCAAGCCTTTCATCCACTTTCCTTTTTTTCCACTATGGAACGTAACTGCTTACACGGCGTTGCAGGCAGTCTCAGGACGGATGGAAAGTGCTTTGTTGCAGAGTGGAGGCGATGAAGTTAGTGGGCTTAGAGGTATTAAGGAAGGAATCCCATTCTTTGTGGTGGGAAGTAGGGGGACATGTACTTTGGCGAATATAAGAGTGGATGCAGAATGGAAGGATATGGAAAATGCGGCGACTGGATGTGTCTTGGTTGGGGAGGAAGGTGAGGTCTTATGTTCTGCGGGGCGGCATATCAGGGCAGAATCAACGTTAGAGGCTGAGGCTTGGGAGCTAAAGGATGCCCTCTTACGGGCAAGAAATTGTGGTTTTTTACACCTACAGATATCCACGGATTGTCTCTCTCTGTTGGTGCAGCTAGTGGGTCTACAAACGGTTCATCATTCAATAAAAGGACTACTCGCTGACATTGATGGTCTTGCTCCTAGTTTTCATTGTTTATGTCTTGACTACAGGTCTAGAGATAGGAATAAGGAGGCGCACGAGGTCGCACAACGCTTCTTATGGTGAAGCTTTGTTTACAGCTGCCAAAAAAAAAAAAAAAAAAAAAAAAACTTAAGCTAAATTAATAAAAAGAACACTTTATAAATATTAGGGTTATGAACATAATTTTTGTACTTAATATAACTTACACTATCTATGTCGTTTACCGTTGTCGAAAAATAAAATACTCCGTATATTATTAAATTAAATGATAATAAGTGAAAAATGAAAATGGGTAGTTTTTTAGTAGTGGGGTCATGAAACAAAAATCAAGTAACCAATGAAAAGTCTTTAAAAGACTCATCTTTTATATATAGAAGGATTTCAAGCAATATACAAAAGAATTAGAATTGTTTTTTTCACATACACATAAATATGAACACAAGATTAATCTTGTAAGAGAGAAAAAGGTAATTTCAGAAATCTGACAAGGAAGCTCATCACATGCATCTTTTGCTCAAATTCTCTTCACTTGTATGGTTGTAAAAATGATTTTTCAACTGAAAATTACAAGATATTAGCACATTTATCAACTATATGGTTCGATTTCGGATTTTCGAGTGCTACAAAACGAAATAAACTCATTGAGTGTATTTAATTAGGAAAAATAATCTATCTTCTATTTACACAATACAGATGTACAAGTCTTGCCGTTTCTTGCTTTCACTCCATGTCCTTCACTGCATCCTGCATATTAGCATATACAAGTATCATAAACAATCAATATGTGACGATTTACGGGTCTATGACCATTTATTTACGGACAAAGTATTGAAATCATGCTGACAATTGTAGTCAAGTCTGAGTAACTAGGGGAAAACAAAACTGATGGCCTAGTGTTTAGGGGTAACAAGCTTAAACGTCACCAAACGCATGTAGAAGGGAATTCAAGAAACGGAATTCTTTCCTACGCTATAATAATACTACCTGAGAGCAACAAAGGTTCACACCCCTGGAACGGTAAGGGGGGTTGAATGTACACTCATGTATGAAGCCTATACACATGTTAAAACAAAGAGACTGTTTGTCAATGACCCATAGTGGAAATTGGGTCGAGTTGAGTAGCTGACAGCAATTTCGTAACACAAGAGGCGCAGACGGCTTAATGACTACTATGCTTTCTCAAATCATACTCCAAGTCAAAGAATGATGGTTCTTTGGCCCATTGAAATTCGAAAAAAGGGGGCTATAACTTTAAAAAAATTCCATCAAATTGCCGTAGTTTAGTCACAAGACGATATAGAAGCAATCCAACCCTCGATCAGGAACTACTAGGAAGGTGAAAATGATCAATCAGCAAGCTAAGGGTCGATCCAATATTCAGTAAGACCTTAGGGGCGTTCAAGCAAAGATGGCCAATCAAGGTAATCAAATGCAGCAAAAATTTGCCTACTAGACAAGTAGTCAATACCCTCGATAATTTGAGTTCAAAAGCAGCACGGTAAACAACAGTGGGGTATTGACTTCAACAAGATGATCATGCCAATGAATTAAAGTTTGACATTCTCTAGAGTTTACTTGCATAGAACTTGCATCAGTGTGAGTAACTTTAATAAAGGCGTGATGCAATACCTTCGCTAGTTTTGTAACGTAACCAGCTGCCAAAGCTGTGACTAACAATCCCAGCCCCAGCGTGAGCAGTTGACCATTTCCCCCGGGTAAACCAACATCAGATTCTTCTTGCTGCAAATTAAGAGTACTTGCTGTTACAACTTGCCTGGATTGTAAATTAAATCATAGCGGTAATAATACAAGACAAGACTTGCTCTTTTCCTTTTTCTTTTTCTTTTTTTGGTTTGTAACATGGGGTTTTTGAGCCAAGTAAGGCTATTCGACTTAGGGCAATAAAGTTTTCCCTTTTGAGTTTTAACACTTCTGAGTTCCTAAGGAACCGAACTGAACGCCTCTAATTAAGCTAGATCAGCCCCTTACCAATTATAAGTGCGCAAGGATATGCAACAAAACTCTCTAAGTAAGCTTCAGTACGATACCCCACCCACGGTTTTAAATCCTTCAAGTAAATAACTTTTATATTTCCAAAAAAAAATTTAAACCCATTGTCACGGGCATAAGAAGACCGTAGCAAGATACTAAACAAAAACAATGTTTCTGAAACTGGGTATAGAAGAGAAATAGAAGCAGAAGATAAACTAGTCAGCTTCACAAACTCAAATGCCTCCCTCAAAAGACAAGCCTATTCTTCTAGTATAAACCGCTGAGTAGATAGTATAATCAGGCTTGAGGATACAATTGCATAACAATCGATATGTAGACAGGGAGAAGTATCGAAAGGAAAGATATTTAATTAATTTACTACTAATCAGCATTAGAAGCATGACACAACATCATACAATGGATTTTTGGGGGAGGTGGTCATCTCCAAATCTTACGAGGAGGAGAAAAGCATCGAGTCTTTTCTTTTCATAGTGTAAATCTCTGCCCTGTATTTTTTAAGATCTTAGGACCCAAACACTTTCCTCCCTCAATCCCTCTCAATTCAGCGGCTTGCAATAGAAGCCACGCCAGCTGGCTAGAACGGGTTTTTCTCTATATTGAAAGATTTTCCCTCTCCTTCCATCTGTTTTCATTTGCTTAAGACGAAAAGTCTATGTTCTGTCATCATGTACTTAGATATTCAGAGGATGAGCAGGGATCCAACCTAGCTTTTATTGTCAGACAACAACAGACAGAAAATATAGCCAAGTCAACAACAGTTATGGAGGCGGAATCAGACACACTTATGGCGCAATGACTGAGATCAAGCCGCAGCACTGTATTCCGAGATCAAGATTAAAAATTGAAACTGAAGTTTGATACAATGCATTTACTACCACTTATGCCGGTTACCTTGTAGTAACTATCTAAACGATGTAATAGAATGTAGAACTATAGAAGTGTCTTCATATAGGCCTTATAGTTCAAGTCACTACTGATGGAAGTCAAAAATAAGGGTTGATACATAACAAATGAAACTAAAAGAACAGGTAAAACTCACAAGGATAGCTCGCCCAAATGCTCCAGCGCTGACATACGCCCATGATCCTGGGAGCATACCCAACCAACTGCATAATATTTCATCATTCAATCAGTGTGCTAAAACTCTAAAAGTCTAACTTATTTATAGACATAAACTTCGAAGAAAACTTAAGTGCTGACCATGTCACGACATTGTCACGGCTCATAAAACTAGAAGTGATCTTCCAATTGTGCAGACTACAATACTACATACTCCTTCTATCCCATTTAAATTTTGACTTATTAGGTCAAACAGCCTTTTTAGATGATGCTTGCGAAAATAATTAATTTCAAAAACTAAAGTGACCAAGTTTACATTGCATCTCTACAAACAAGTAAAGAAAATAATAGTCGAAGTTGAAATTATTTGACCTATACAGCACAACTATATTAATGGGACTGAGTAGTAATAAAGACCACAATCAAACAAAAATGGTGGCCAATCCAAGACAAACTGCATATGCCAACATCCACATAAACGAAGGAAACAGACTATTTCATTGGAAGAGGTATCTTCTTCGCTCACACACAATGAGACTTGTCAAACAGGTCGGGCATGTCAGGTTCAGTCAGTAAAATTGATTGTGTTCTGGAAGTTGCATATATCTGTATTTTGGGTCGGATCGTTTTCAAGCTTGACCGAAACCTTAAAGTTTGTAGGTCATTTGAGCTTTGGTACAAGAACTCCAAGATCCAGACAATGGGTACAGGAATATGGTCGGATCATGCTTCCATAGGTCCAGTGAAGCTAATATTAAAATGGAGACGGTAAAACGACACAGTTAGGTTGTCTGTACGGAACTACCTTGTTATGTTACAACATGATTAAGGACTGCGTATTGAATTTAATCAGAGATACTGAGGCAAAGCTGACATGGAAACCAGACAGTCCAAACTTCACACAGATACAATAAGTGCTTAGATTTTAAGGTGCCAGTTCCAACTCAGAACGACGTCTTAATGGCTGAACTCTTTGACTGGACTGATGCAGGGCTTAAAGAATCATTTTTTCTCCTTAGTCCCTAATGCAGGTGAAGCAAACCCATGAAAATTAATCAGAAAATCCACTTGTTGCTTGAGAGACTTATGGTCTTATGGAATATGGATAGAGAAACTCTCAAACTCATAAATTACGGTTGATTAAAGCCACCAAATTTTTTTCTTTGACGTAGATCCAAATGCCACTCCACTATGTAAAATGGCACAATTTTATTATGGGAACCAACCATTTTAAAACTCGATAAAAGCAATCAAGGTTATGCCACATGTTGACACTTGGCAGAGAAAAACATATTCAAGTTATAGCTTTTGCAATCAGAACCAAATAAGAAACGTGTCTGAAGGAGGTGAAGAACCAGACCTTCCCAAGACGTAAGGAACAAACTTCACAGACGTCAATCCATACAAGTAATTCCCAAGGGAAAACGGAAGTAGTGGACTCAACCGAAGGAGGGTCACAACTCTGAAACCATTTTCACCAATTGCTTTATCGATAGCAAGGAACTTCTTGTTTCCTTCAACCATTTTCAAGATCCGCTCACGAGCAAAGTATCTCGCAATTAAGAAAGCAATGCTTGCTGCTAACTGAAAGGAAAGAAAAATCAGATTACCACTATGGACCACTTGGCATTATCTTGCATACATACAGTAATAAAACAAAAGAGAAATGAAAGCTCACTGTTCCACTAATAGAGACGATGATGGTTCCTGTGACAGAGCCAAATAAAAGACCAGCTGACATCGTCAATGGAAGAGCTGGTATGGCAAGTACCTATAAGAACTGACACGAAAAAGTTCAAGCAAGCAGAAACCAAGCTTAATATCTTATAGCTATTCAAGGAACTAGCTTTCTGGAGTTAAAGCACTAGTTCAACTTGATGCAACACTTCTTCCAATGAGAAATTGACTTCAGCAGTAACAAAAATGTATAAACAGTATGGAAAACATGCCTCCAGTCCTGCATAAACCAGCACAAACAAAGCATATCCAGCTGGTCCATAACCTGATAGTTGTAACAAATCCCATAAGAATGCATACTGAACACAAATTTAAATAACATGGAACCAAAATATAATAGAAACCTTACACAATAACAAAATTACCCAACTGCCTCAAATGGTCTCGCAAATGGCAGGCTAGGAATGCTAGATGTTAAGCAGTCTTACCCTTATATTAAAAAGACGTGCTACCGCCTACCATTTTAGTGAGTTATATTACTCTATTCCATCATATAGGAGTTTTTGATATGATTTTGGATTGATCATATTATTATTCTTTCAGTTGACAGTGATGTATGAGCTAAGTCGCGCGCTAAATATCGAGCTATTTTGATCTATCATCAAGGGTATAAAGATAAAGGGTAATGACCGAGCTAAATATACAAGTAAAAATACTGACTGACTACAAAACCGTCTTCAGAACAGGCGTCATACTACCAACCGAGTAATAGGAGATGACTGAAGTTCACAGAATCACATCAGCTGGGAATGCTCTTAGCCCAAAAAATGCAAACTTCTCTCGTGATGCACCATTCACCTCTCACTAGTCAAGTAGTCAGCACTCAAATATAGTCTACAATCTGGTAACGAATGGCATTTCTCAATAAGGATTAACTGAAGATACCTCGTCTAAAACCAGGATGTTAACTCATTAACAATAACACAACTCTTACTCTAAGCACTTAGATCAACTAATAAGAGGTTGACCTAGCTTAACCAAAGGTCTCAAGTTCAATTCCTCACGAGGTTCAACAGTGCTAGAAGATCGGAGAGCTTTGTCGCCACTGTGCTCCTACTCGACTCAAATTCGAACCAAAACAGATGTGCAAACCAAAAACAACAGCACAGTACTTGTCCTCATTCAGCCTTTAGTAACTAAACATAGCATCAACTACTAGACAAGGGGATACCTCATCAAAAAGAGAAAAATACATGCACAACCAAGAAATAAGACATTGCAGCTTGAGACAAATTTAAGAATCAAATATTGACACATCAAAAACAACATCAAAGCCTTAATCCCAAAATGATTTGGGGTCGGCTGACATGAAATCATCCTTTAGAACCGTCACTAGGAGTTCAAATATTGACACGTACTCATCTAAAATTCCATCCCAAATGAATCAAGCTCAACAACACCATTACCCCATTGCCTTAAAACACTCCCACAACGTCGTATGTATGCAGCCTAACCCCTCTGGTAGCAATACAGAGATACTATTTCCAGATTACCTAAAATGAATACAGCTCATGAAATGAAATTTCATATCTTGTACAAGTGGACCAAATTGAATATTGATAGATAAAATTGCTCATCAAATGCATTCCTTAAATAGAAAGGTAAACAATTGACTGAAACCCCTAGAATAGGAGTACAAACAAACTAAAACCAACAAAGTAAAATTTCAATAATTAAACAAAAATTAACAGGAAAGTACCTTCAATGATTGTGGAAAACTCGGTCAAAAAAGAATTAATCTGATCTCTATACAAATACCCAAGAGAGCCAAACCCACCAACAACACCAACCAATACTAAACCAGCCAAAATTGTTCCTTTAATTGCATTTTCACCTTCAAAATCCGAACTTTCTTCATTTTCTTCTTTCACCTCGATTTTTTTATCATCATCATCTGGTTTTGGGTTAAAATTCAAGAGTCTTTTTAAACTTTGAGGTGATTTTTGGACCGTTTGAGTTTGGTGTTGTTGTTTCTTAGAAGATGAACAAGATGGGTTGAAGAAATGAAACTTCTTGATTACTTTGTTACTACTATTGTGATTATGATTTCTGATGTTTCTGGGTATTTGAGGATAAGAACAAGGACATGAAAGATGCTGGAAAATTATAACACTTTTCATTTTTTTTGGTTAATTATTGTTGTGTAATCTTGAAATGTTGTCAACATTCAACAGCAGAAACTACTGTTGTGAAGTTCATCCCAGAATGATCTGAAGAGTACTGAATATGTGTTTTTTTTTGGTGTTATCTTTTATGATGCAAATGTTCTTCTGGAGGGTGCTACGTGAAAGGAATATCCCTTGTTGTGTCATCCACAATCCCATTTGTTAGGACTTAGGATTGATGGGATGATGTTCATTCGGGTCGGTTACGACTTCCGGTTTGGGTTGAAGATGGTCGGGTACAAGTAGGATCAATATATATTAATTCGAATTTTCATATTTTGAGTCGGGATTGTGGTGGGTGATCGTCAATCGATAAATTGGGTTGGGTTAGACGTGGGGTCATAATCGAGTCAAGTTATGAGCATACTTCTTTAGTTTTGTCTATGGACCTGTGTTACTCCACTGCTTCACTTAGTAACCTGGTCACATGTCCGTGACGACACGACACGATACTTCACTTCAATCTAGACCACAAAATAGAAAACTTCGCACAAGAAGCCAACACTCTGACTCGGGTTAAGACACGACACCGTGACGGTTAGTTAGGGTAACATAGATATGGACTAGTAATTTCAAGTTTAATTTGTTTTTTCAGTGAGTTTATATTAATTTTACAAGTTGGCAACAGTTAAGCTAATGGTCATTGATTAGATTTTGCCTTCCTTGATAAAATCACAAATCATTTCATGGTCAGGGTTTATCCAACAAACTAGATGGCCCCTTGGTGTTGATTTCTCAAACCCAAATAGATTTAAGTGGTGAATAACCTCAAAGAAATGCAATTCATGCTACACTGCTACATTTCTTGCGGCCAGCGGTCCAAGTAAAATAGACAACCACCCTAACATCACTCCCATGCCTGCGGTCCAAACCTCGATAACTCAATTGTGAATGTGCAGTGTGGCAACCTATATTAACATTTTTCTGACCAGCACAGGAGATACAATCTTATAACAGCAGCGCACCCAACAGAAAGCCTTCAATAAAAATGATATCTGGCCTGTAATCTGCCAATTTACAAGACAAAGTGAGCCATAAGGAATTGCAAGCCCTTGCAATTAAAGTCGGAAAAGAATCAGAATCTAACTAGATACCCACAGGCCACAGCAAGAGTATGCAAGTGTAGCAATAGAATCTCTAAACCATATTTATCCTGTTTGTGGTTCTTGCATGTTGTTGATTTCCATATGTTGAGGTGAAGAGCTAGTTGCTGGTAAAAACAGTTTGTCTTTGAATGTCAGCAAGCTTCCTACTGGCTTCGAAACAGAAGCTCCCAGCTGCTGAAGCTGATTTCCAACATTTGCCTGGAAATGCTGCAGGGACAGCCCGTCACGCTTTTCCAGAATTTGGACAGCAGAGTTCGTCACCATGTTTAACTGAGAAGACAAACACAAGTCATTCCTGATTATCATGCTCTGTTGTCTATCTTGAGGCACCAACAATTACATTAATTCAAATAAAAGCCTTCACAAATCTGAACCCTAAGATGTTCTTGCCATTGTTAATGAAATCTTTTGAAAGTGTCTTGGTCATTACAGGCGGAGTAAGAAACCAAATAAAACAATGACTAATTACTGTTATCATAGTCCTCAAAGTGATCCTGCAAATCCAGGACCACATAAGCAATCCTCCAAGTCTCAGAGGTACAGAGCTTGTTAGTCTAACAGCACACAGCCCCTTTTAGCAAACAATGATCTTCCCCAAATTGAGCTAGTTCAAGTTACCAACTTTGACATGGTTGGCACTAGGCAGCTGGTACTCGACCACAAAAAAGTTGGCCTGAGACCGTATTCGCGTAAATTACTAGCTCAATCTTATAATAGTCCTCCACCCTTGACTAACATGCTACCTTGGATGGTGGGTTAGTGGCAATCAGAGGCCGATTTCTTTTGTGATCGGCAGCCTCTCTCCCACCCAAAAAATTTGGTTATTATATAATGGTATCTATGGAGATTGATAAGTAACTCCCGCTCATAGTCTTGGATAACAAAATAGAGTGCAGGACGTCTAGAAAAATGGTTCCCTGCCATTTTAGGTCCTGTCCAAACTATCACCAAAGATTTACTACCGGTGGGAATGGCAATTCCACCAGCTTTATAAAGCACATAGCCAAACAACAATGAATCCACAATCTCGTTGCCTGGCTGGCAAAGCTTGTTAGCTTTTAAATGAGGTGGAGTGATTATTCCACTTACCGCTTGCAAAATCAATATTAGTACCATTTTTTTTTTTTGGAAAAGTTAAGACTCCAAGGTCTCCAACAAGAAAGAAATACATGCAATGCAGCTAAGGAAAGTTTAAGCGCTAAGTTGGTTTAGTATCCTTCATAACTAGCCATCTAGTGACAAAAGATTGATCATAGCAACTGATATCAAAAAGTTTAAGGCTTGCTTGGAATAAAAATAATTATTAACGGAGTAAGAGACATTAAAACAAAAAGAAATAAGAGATTGGTGGTTAGAGACGGTGGAAAGAAGTGGTAGGGAGGAATCATTGCCCCATATGGGGATAACACATTACTAGGGGGGAGGTTGGGTATCTATTCCCTCCTTAATGGAGCAAGTATTACACTACATCCAACACTATCACTTTCCTCCATTTTCTAGTTCATATAAGCTCTATTACCGTAGTAATAATTACCTCTATTCCAAGCAACCCCTAAAGCAGGATATAGTGCAACATACCGTGTACATGGACACTACCTAGCTACAAGAGCAGAACTACTATAATGATTTGCATACCATATAAAACCACACCCAGCTATGCAGGAAACAGGAGAGCTATATGCTTTTCTAATCCTATGTAACAGTATATTTAGGAAGTGGAAGGCAATAAATATATACACTGAAAACATACTCTTTTCAGACTCATTTCTCTTGGAATATCGGAAGTTCATGACTTTGGAGTTCTCAGTCAGTTTTGTAAGATGGCAGTTTATGATTTGCTAACAAATGGTACAGGTATACTAAACCTAATTCAAATGTAACTATTCCAAAAACAACTATTATTAACTCCGAATGGAAAAGTTACATCTCTACTGCCAAATAATCATAATTACTTTTATGCATTGTTTGAGTACAAAAGTAGGAGGGACTTGAAGGGGAGGGAGGGTGTGAAGGCAAACTGAAGCCCTTTTGTTTTCCTGCCAATTCAGGGCTTTTAATTTGGCTTGAACAATGGAAAACCCTCCAATTCCCTCCAACCAATTTGTTATCGAAACAACGGATAGTTTACTCCCTTCGCCTCCAAATCACTTCATCTAATCAAACGGGGTACTACTCTTATTCGGTTCTGTCAAATCCACTCTATACGCTTAGTCTACGTAACTTTTGGGCTGTATAAGACGATGAGATGATCTTAAGGCGGGGGTAACTAGATTAATTCATTAACATGGTTCACATCAAAATTCTTCCACAAAGTCACATATAAGCTTATAAACTAGCTTAACTATCACAATTGCAAGTTCAACATAAAACAAATGCAGAAATGCAAAAAAAAACACTTTCACAAAAACATCAAGTATAAGAACCGACGAGCAAAATCTCACCGAATAGGCGGCCGTCTGTATCAATCCTTTGGCAAGAGGCAAAATGCAAAACCTAACCCAAACAAACAAAACATAAGAACACAATAAGAGCTCAGAAGAATCCGACTAAGAAATTTACACAAGGACAGCAACAACATTAACCCTCAAGGGAGCTTCTCTGAATTGCAGGATAAGGGGGTCGGATGTACGCAATCTTACAATTTCAGACAACCAAAGACAAAAACTACGTTGAGAATTGCATTGAGTAACTGCTAGTTAACGATAAAAAGAGTCATTTTGCTTTATTCCATCATAACACGGTTGCAAACAAAGTAACAACTATCTTTTAGTATATTCTTTGTAAGTATTATAACCAAAGTTAAACAAATGATTGGGAAGGAGGGTGAGGAGCAAAAAAGAAAGGAATTATTACATTCCGCGGCCGCCAGCAAGAGCTTCATCAACTGGGGGTTTCCATTCATCAATTCTGCAAAAAAAAAATAATAATCATAAGTAATTAGTACTTCCTGTCACTCAACGGATTGTTTACGTTTGATTAAAATACGTCTCACGAGAAAATAAAAACGTAAACAATTAGTTGAATCGTAATTAAAAGTGAGATGGAAAGGAGAAACATACACCCAGCCGTAGCGACGGTCGAATAAGAGGCGTTTGGTTGGCTTAGTTTGAAGAGCTCCTTTAGCTTCCATCGTCGCTTCTTCTGAAGATAAATCACATGCTCGGTATTTCTATAGTCTACTCCTATGACTCCTATAGTCCTATCTACTATGCCGTCAACGAGTCGGTTCGGGTTTGGTTCGGGTCGTGTTGAGTTGGTATTTAAGTCTATTGTTTAATCATGAGTTGGGTCAGGTTGTCCTTCAGGGAGTTTGTTTTTTTTTTTTTTTTTTTTTTTTTTGGCGGTCGTAAAGAAAAGTTTACACTAACAACGCTCGCTTGGCTAGTCCATGAGAACTGAGTTCAAATTCCTACGTAAGAAACAAAAAGATAAACAGTGAAAAACTGGAAACATCTCTCTTATTTTAGCTAGTATGCCTTTGATCTCGAGATTGGTCTTCTTACTTCCCGCAATTTGGCATAACACATTTAGACAGTCAGTCATAACGTCCACATGAAATGATACGGGTGAAGTCACGGTTGGCACTACTCATGAGTTGCTGGATCRAAGTCTTGTGTTAACAGAGGGAATGTCGAGCTCGAGGACTCGGTTCGTTAGCTTGGTTTCATGCGTTGGTTTGGCCTAAATTGTCAAGCTGCTGCCAGGGTTTTTACGTTTCATATTAGCTAGTCAATAAAGGRTGGTTATTATCCCGTTTAGTAAGTCGTTTATTACCAGAATCTTTACTAGAGTTAATGGTCATAATTTGTGGTGTAATTGAGTCTTTATTTGTTTTGAACGGTTGTATTGTTGAGGCTATTTATAGTCTTGTTGCTTGTATCGATGGGGCATCAAGAAATCTAATCAAAAATCAGAAAACTGCTTGTTAAGCACAAACTTTTGTTTTTATTCGAATGCGTTTGAATATAAACTAGATCGTTCTCAATAGGTCTTGAGTTCGTTCGCCGTTGTCGAATTATAGGTCTAATTCTACAACTTTTATCGTTACCAAAAACCTCATACTCGAACTTAGTTCGTGTATTCTTATTTGTTTCGCTTCCGCATCCTAATTCGTATCATTAGTGGTATCAGAGCTTCGGCTCTTGATTTCCAATTATCAAGTCGGTCCTAGGTATTTGGGCTCGCCCTAATACTATCCTTTAAAAAAAAAAAAAAAAAAAAAAAAAAAAAAACAACTCACAGAACAAAGATCATGGCAGAATTTGACGATGATATGTTACTCGAAAACCTTCGTGACTTGCTACGTAATCGCCTTACGGGCAGCCGTTCTGGCCCTCGTTCGAAATCAGACGAATTCAAGGTTTCCGAACTTCCAGAATTCGTTGGTGGTACCAACCCGGAGGATTATCTGGATTGGGAAAGGAAAATCGATCGTTTGTTCGATTTTAAAGATCTCAGTGACGAGAAGAGGTGCAAGTATGCTATTCTAAGATTGAGTAAGGGGGCGTCACTTTGGTATTAGGGTTTGAAGGCGAAACAATCTCGCTCGGGGAAGGACAAGATATCATCGTGAGAGTCGTTAAAGCGTAAACTGAGAAAACGGTATGTACCTTCGACCTATAGACTGGGTGTTTATCGAAAAATTGTTGATTTAATGCAGGATAAATTGAGTGTGGCCGAGTACATTGACGAGTTTGAGAAACTGATTTTAATGGGGGAATTGGAGGAGAATGAGGAACAAAAAATGGCTCGTTTTCTTCGTGGTTTAAACCGTCCCATTGCTAATGCTGTTGAATTATGTCCGTATTCGGACATCGACACCTTATGCAGCCTGTGTGTTAAAATTGAGTCCCATGGGAAGTTTAAGTCGGGGGGTTTAAGTAAGGAGTACAGTAATCCAAACCCAAACTACAAAACTGCTTTCACCCCTAGAACTGTACCCACCCCTAATTCGAGTGTTTCGTCCAAAACCACCCCAAAAACTCCTGAGTCGGTCAGGGAAACAAGTTTGTCGAAGGTCCGTTGTTTTAAATGTCAAGGGTTCGGGCATTTCCAGAGTTCGTGTCCTAACAAAAGGGTGGTGACATTGAGGGAGGCTAGGGAGTGTCGAGAGGAGTTGGCTGAGGAAGAAGAGTGGTTGGGTGACGTGTTCGATTTCGATGAGAATGAGAACGAAGAAGAGGAAGAGGACTATGAGGCTCCTGTTTATGATACATTGTTGGTGCTTCTTACTTTGCGAGCCCAAGCCGAGTCCATTAATTTGGATCAACGAGAGCAATTATTTCACACCAAATGCCAAGTTAACAACAAATGGTGTAGTGTGATTATAGACGGAGGGAGTTGCACAAATGTGGCTTCGGAGGAGATGGTGTCTAAGTTAGGGCTGTCCACTGTAGCGCACCCGAAACCTTACGCGTTGCATTGGTTGAATGACGGGAATAGTATGAAGGTTACAAGGCAGGCTAGGGTTGGATTGACAATGGGTTCCTATACCGACGAGGTGCTTTGTGACGTCATTCCTATGGACGCGTGTCACGTATTGTTGGGGCGTCCATGGCAGTTTGATCGAAACGTTGAGCACCGTGGGAGGAGTAATGAATATGTACTGAAGGACAAAGGAAAGAAAATTGTTTTAAAACCCATGGCACCTCACGATGTTCGGTCAATGAGCAGGAAGAAGAAGGCTACTATGTTGGTTAAAGGGCAGGAGGTTGAGCGAGCTATTGAGCAAGGGGAGTGTGTTTATCTCCTCTTGGCTAAAGAGGAGTTGGGTTCGGATAAGGTTTGGTCAGGAGGAAGTCCTATTGACAAGCTGCTGCGTGAATTCGGGGATGTTTTTCCCGACGAATTACCTCCGGGTTTGCCTCCTATTACAGGGATCGAGCATCAAATCGATCTTATTCCCGGGGCGTCACTGCCTAACAAGGCTGCCTATAGGTGTAATCCAGAGGAGGCTAAGGAGCTTCAAGGGCAGATTAATGAGCTGATGGAACGTGGGTATGTGCGTGAGAGTATGAGTCCTTGTGCAGTTCCGGTTTTGCTCGTACCAAAGAAGGATGGGTCGTGGCGTATGTTTGTCGATTCAAGGGCGGTCAATAACATCACTATTAAGTATCGGTTCCCAATTCCGCGACTTTATGACTTACTTGATGAGTTACATGGCTCTAAACTATTTTCTAAGATTGATTTGCGCAGCGGTTATCACCAAATCCGTATGCGTGAGGGTGACGAATGGAAAACCGCGTTCAAAACAAAATACGGGCTTTATGAGTGGACCGTCATGCCTTTTGGTCTCACTAATGCCCCGAGCACGTTTATGAGATTAATGAACGAAGTATTGAAGGCGTTTTTGGGGAAGTTTGTGGTCGTCTACCTCGACGATATACTCGTGTATAGCCAGAATCTCGAGGATCATCTTGAGCATTTAAGGTTGGTTTTCGAGGCATTAAGGGGGCAGAAACTATATGGGAAACGCGAGAAATGTTCGTTCTTGGAGGAGAAAGTTTTATTCTTGGGTGGTGTCAAGTGAGGGGGTGGAAGTCGATCAATCCAAGGTGGAGGCAATTCGAACCTGGCCGACGCCTAAAACAGCCACTGAGGTTAGATCGTTCTTGGGTTTAGCTTCCTTTTATCGTCGATTTATTCGTGATTTTAGTACCCTAGCGAGTCCCATGACGGAATGTCTTAAAAAAGGGGCGTTTGTATGGGGTGAGGCAGCCCAGTTGGCGTTTGAAACTTTGAAGGGCAGGTTGAGTAAAGCACCCGTGTTGGCTCTACCCGATTTCTCACAACCTTTCGAGGTTGAGTGTGATGCTAGTGGAGTCGAGATTGGGGCTGTGTTGAAGCAAGGGAGTCGTCCTGTGGCTTTCTTCTCGGAAAAATTGGAGGGTGCTCGATTGAATTATTGCACGTATGACAAGGAATTTTACGCCATTGTTCGAGTGCTTATGTATTGGAGTCATTATTTACGACCAAATCATTTCATTTTGCATTCCGATCATGAGTCGTTAAAGTACATCAATGGGCAGCAAAATTTGAGTCCTCGTCATGCTAAATGGGTTGAGTTTCTACAAGCTTTTCATTTCTCTTCTAAATATAAGAATGGAAAAACTAATACCGTGGCTGATGCGTTATCGCGTCGGTATTCGTTGATTTCCGTGATTGGAGTTCGTTTGTTGGGATTCGAGTTGCTGAAAGCTTGTTATGTGAACGATGTGGATTTTGGGAATGGTTTGAGAAGAGCAAGCTTGGGTTATTGGAGAGTTTATCATTCAGGACGGGTTTCTTTTTAAGGGGAATCGTCTTTGTGTACCGAGACACCCAATTCGGGAGCTATTGGTGCGAGAGGCTCATGGGGGCGGATTGGCTGGCCATTTCGGCTTAGCTAAAACGATGGAGGTGTTGAAGGAGCATTTCTTTTGGCCAAAAATGCTCGGGGACGTGACGAAGATTATAGCCAAATGCGTGACTTGTAAGATGGCTAAAAGTGCGTTCAAGCCGGGTCCACATATGCCATTGCCGGTTCCTCTAAGGCCTTGGGAGGACGTCTCTATGGATTTTATTGTTGCTTTACCGCGTACTCAACGGGGTCGGGATGCTATTATGGTAGTTGTGGATCGGTTTTCCAAAATGGCACATTTCATTCCGTGTCACAAGACCGACAATGCTAGTAATGTTGCTGACTTATATTATAAGGAGGTCGTGCGTTTGCATGGTATTCCTAAAACCATTGTTTCCGACCGGGATTCAAAATTCTTGAGTTATTTCTGGAATACTTTGTGGAGAAAAGTGGGTACGAAGCTCTTGTTTAGCACATCGCATCATTCTCAAACGGATGGGCAAACAGAAGTAACAAATCGGGTTTTGGGTGCTTTGTTGCGCGGGTTGGTAAGTAAGACTCAAAAGGATTGGGACATTAAGCTTGCCCATGCCGAGTTCGCTTATAATCATTCGCCTACTTTTGCTACGGGTCGGTCTCCATTCGAAGTGGTCTACGGGTTAAACCCATATGTCCCTCTTGATCTAATTCCGTTGCCTAGGGATGACTTAGTCCATAAGGACGCGGATTCCAAGCTCAAGGCTATGTTAAAACTCCATCAGCAAGTTCGTGATTGGATTGTTGAGGTCAATGCTGCTTACCAAAGGAAATCCAACAAGCATAGAAAGTCTCGTATTTTCAAAGAAGGGGATTTGGTATGGGTCCATTTAAGAAAGGAAAGGTTTCCGAGTAAGCGAAGTAATAAGCTCATGCCTAGGGCCGAGGGACCGTTTAAGGTGATATCTCGGGTTAACGATAATGCTTATAAAGTCGAATTGCCCGGTGACTATGGTGTTCATGCCACTTTTAACGTGGGTGATTTGTCTCCTTATGTCGATGATGACGGTCTTACGGAATTGAGGTCAATTCCTTCCGAAGAAGGAGGGGATGATACGGGTGAAGTCACGGTTGGCACTACTCATGAGTTGCTGGATCAAAGTCTTGTGTTAACAGAGGGAATGTCGAGCTCGAGGACTCGGTTCGTTAGCTTGGTTTCATGCGTTGGTTTGGCCTAAATTGTCAAGCTGCTGC
>VHZZ01004860.1:64270-81205 GCA_009801015.1 Silene noctiflora | reverse complement strand
AATAATAATAATAATAATAATAATAATAATAATAATAATAATAATAATAATAATAATAATAATAATAATAATAATAATAATAATAATAAGTTTGATAAGGATTGCGTCAGACTAGGATACTTGATCGAGTAGTGACACACTCGATCGAGTAACTACGTCAACTTCAACTTCGTGTCTTCTTCTCTTCTTGTATTCCATTCTTCTTTGATTTCCGTGACATTCCTCTAGTATTCTGTCTTTCAGACTACGTGGTACTCATTATCATCAAATTGCTCCATAAACGACATATAAATGACATATTATAGCACAAAACCGTCTCAAAAGTAACTAAGGGGAGGCATAAAAGTATATATAAGTATGACTCATCATCGAATTTGTAAGCCACGTTACCAATTCTCTTCACAATATCATACGGTCCAATATACTTAGGACTCAAATTTCTTTTGACTCCAAACCTTTTCACTCCTTTCATAAGGGACACCTTCAAGAACAACTTATCACCAACTTTAAATTCCAAGGGGCGACGACGAACATCGGCATAGGACTTTTGGCGATCTTGAGCGGCTTTCATTCTCTCTCGGATGAGTTTCACATGGTCAATTGTCTCGATTACTTGTCGGGTCCTAAATCAGGAACATCGCTTGCTTGATTCCAACAAATAGGACTACAACACTTCTTTCCGTACAAGGCTTAATAAGGGGTCATCTTGATAGAAGCATGGTAACTATTCTTATAAGAAAACTCCACTAAAGGTAAGATCTTCTCCCAACTAGCATTAAAGTTTAGGGCATAAGCACGCAACAAATCTTCAAGGGTTTGAATGGTTTTCTCGGTAGCGGCATGAAAAACGGTACTCATCAACAACTTACTACCCATAGCATCTTGCAAAGCTTTCCAAAATCTTGAACAAAACCTAGGGTCTCGGTCCAAATCAATTTCTTTTGGAACACCATGATAACGAACAATCTCCTCCACATAGGCATTAGCAAGTCGCTCCAAATTCGAAGTCTCTTTTATAGGGATGAACCTAGCACACTTGATTATTCTATCCACTATTACCCAAACGACATCCTTTCCACCAACGGTCTTGGGCAAGGCCATCACAAAATCCCTAGAGATGGATTCTCATTTCCACAAAGGAACATCCAAGGGTTGTAGCAAACCTCCGGGTCTCTTTTGCTCAATCTTCACTTGTTGACAAGTGAGACATCTTCCAACATATGACACAATGTCATTCTTCATGTTAGGCCACCAAAATTGAAGTTTCAAATCTTTGTACATCTTGTCTCCTCCGGGGTGAATCGAATAAGGGGATAGATGTGCTTCATCAATCACTCTCTTTCTCAAATCAACGAATTCTGGAACATACATGCGGCCTCGGTAACAAAGATATCAACTAGCATCAATCTCACAATCCTTAACTTTACCTTCAAGAAGCTTGACTTGAAAACTTTTGAAAGTAGCATCATCCCCTAGGGCATCACAGATCTCACGGTAGAGGACGGGTTCGACAACCATAGCACTAAGATAGTCAAATCCACTCACCACCACTTGTATGCTCAATCTACGGAATTCGGCACAAAGATCATCGGGGAGCACACGGATAACACTCAAGGAATGAGTCGACTTCCTACTAAGGGCATCGGCAACCACATTAGCCTTTCCTTCATGATACAATAACTCTACATCATAGTCATTCACCAACTCCAACCAACGTCTTTGTCTCATATTCAACTCCTTTTGGGTGAAGATATACCCCAAACTCTTATGATCAGTGTAGATACGGTAATAAACTCCAATGAGGTAGTGTCTCCACATCTTGAAAGCATGAACGACGGCGGATAACTCAAGATCATGAGTAGAGTAGTTCACCTCATGAACTCTCAATATTGTCGCGAAGCATAGGCAACAACTCTTCTATTTTGCATGAGTACACAACCTAAACCCATCTTAGAAGCATCACAATACACACCAAAGTCTACTCCATCCTCGGGCAAGGTCAACACGGGAGCGCTAGTCAACCTTCTCTTCAATTCTTGGAACGAATCTTCACAAGCTTCGGTCCAAACAAACTTGGACTCCTTCTTCAAAAGTTGAGTCATCGGTCTAGCTAGCTTGGAAAAATATTTCACAAAGCGACGGTAATAACCCGCCAAACCCAAGAAACTTTGGACTTCACCAACATCGGTAAAACTCTTCCACTCCACTATGGCATAAATCTTGGAAGGATCCACCATCACACCATCCTTAGATGTAACATGACCAAGAAAAGAAACCTTGGACAACCAAAACTCACACTTTGAAAACTTGGCAAACTACTTTTGACGGCGAAGGATTCCTAACACGGTATGAAGATGATCGGCATGCTCTTCCTCGGACTTAGAAAACACAAGGATATCATCGATGAAAACCACAACACACTTATCCAAGAACTCACTAAAAGTTCTGCTCATTTGGTCGATGAAGATAGCGGGAGAATTGGTCAAACCAAAGCGCATCACCTTAAACTCAAAATGTCCATATCTCGTGCTAAAGGCGGTCTTACGGATATCGGATTCACAAACGGGAATTTGATGATAACCGGATCTCAAATCAATCTTGGAAAAAGTAGAAGCACCTTTGATTTGATAAAAAAAATCTTCAACCACTACTACAATTGAGCACTTGGGAATACCTTTCATGGCGCAAGTGGCCGTGGCTAAGAGATAGCCACGAGAAAAACAAGAACGTGGCTAAAATTAAACTTTTAGCCACGGATTACCTCGTGGCTAATAACTCCCGTGGCAAAAAAGTTATTCCCGTGGCCAAAAACCGTGACAAACAAAAAATATAAAAAATAAATAAACAAAATGTAAAACATTGTTTTTTATTAATAATTAAAATGTTTTCACATATGAAATTGTGTCAAGTTTTGATATTATTTGCTTTGCTAGTTAAAGCGATTTATTCGATCATTACTTCCATTCACCAGTCATGCACCTGTGCGAATCGAAGATCCTTCCGAGGAGGTCACCCATCCCAAGACTACTCTCACCCGAGGACGTTTAATTGTGGAGTTCTTACGATGAGCTACCGAAATTGAAACTTAACTTTGTTGATTTAGTTAGCACTTTGAATCCTTTTAAAGTGATTTTTTTCTCTAAAACTACCTTTACTATTACTTAATTGAAAAAATATTACATAATTTACATATTTTTACCGAAAAAACATTATTTTTGCCAAATTACTCGAGTTTTCGATGTTGACCTCCCGACTAATGATTCTGCGGTTAGTTTTTGCTTGAATCGGCAAAACCATTTTCTCCAAACTAAATCTAATCTATATATATATATATATATATATATATATATATATATATATATATATATATATATATATATATATCTATATTTTTTTATTTTAATTTCTCTTTACCCATCTTTTCATATATTTTTCTACGCAAATTATATTATATGACCGTTGTACGTGCAACGTGAAAAATTTAATCACTTTTTGTTAAATAGTGATCACTTTTTTGTTAAATAGTGATCACTTTTGGGTATCAATGAACATTTTTTGTCACTAAAATATGACCAGGTCACTATTAACCAAAAAATGGTCACTTTCTGCCAAAAAACACATAAAAGATCGTCGCACATTAGAATTTTTGTTTTCTTTAAATTGATTTCTTTTCTTTACTCTTAATCGTTTCTTTCATCAAAATTTTTACATTATTTACACATGTTGAATTAATTATTATAATCTTTATTTTATTTTTCCGTGTGATGCGCTCATTTTCAATAAAAAAAAAAAATTTCTATATTGATTTTTTTATCGATTATTTTTTCAATATGTTTTTTCTTTCTTTAATGAATTGTTGGAGATCATTTATTACTTTCATTTTTTAGCGTGCTTTTTTATTTAATCATTTTTTAATCTCATTGAATTTTTTTGACTCGTTACAAAAGTCCCCAAAATTTCTTTTTTACCAAGTTGGATTTTATCTCAAATTCAAGTTTTTCTATAAATATTTTACAAAAAAAGTTATAAATCAGTTTTTGAATGAAAAGTTCCCAATATAAGTTTTAAACTTCTTAATGATAGGTGATAATAAGTTACTTATTTAGTTTGATATTGTAACACCCTCATCTACCAAGGAGCCTTAACAAGACCTTCCCCAACAGATAAAGGCGTTACCATCTCGGTTGCCCGAGGTAAAGTAATAATCAAACGTCATTAATAGAACATTTTAAGTTATTACAAGTCATTAAACCAAAATAAAAGATACATCCCAAAACACAACCAACTACGTAAACTATCTGTCGTGACTCGTGGTGAACTCGTCCCTCCAAAGAACCCAGCTAAGATCCAAAAAGCAACCTGCTAAGACTNACAATCAATCACCAACCACCTTACAAATATGTATACAATAACTGAGTAGGGAAACCCTACCTTTAGCAATCCGCAACCACATCGCATATAACCGCAAGGCGACAAGCAATCGACATAACCACCTATTACAAATAGTACGACAATCTATTACTGCCACTACCACCATAACCAAAATTAAGGTAGACGATGATGATGATGACAAAATACCTATACAAAGTATTCCGGCGGCAAGACGCTACCCGACACATGCTCCTATCCCCATGGTGACTCAACTCCCTTAGGCTTCCATAAGGATGAACTTAGGTGAAGATATAGAGAGACGACGACATCTAGGTTTAGGAGAAAAGACATGAAATGATTCGGGTTTCACGATATCGCGATATATATTTTACCACTGGACTCCAGCTACTCGATCAATAACCAACTTACTCGATCGAGTGACTAAGCTACTCGATCGAGTAACCTCCACTAGATCGAGTCTTCTAACTCGAAAGGTACTAAGATGAACTAAACCTCAGGGACCAACAATGGTCCAACATGCGTCTATGGTCAGTCAATGACGGTCAAAGGGTCCCTAACAAGGGCGGGTATTATAGTCTTCCCTCCTTAAAAAGAACTTCGTCCCCAAAGTTCAACTCATCCTTCCCTACGACTCCCGGTGTAACATGACCTAAGCCACCAATGACGACTCACCCGACACGACCTCGACACAACCATTCCCATATGCGTCCATCTGCTTATGTCCACTATTCRTCATCATCACCTACCTCAGCTACGCACTATCCTATGTTACTTCCTACCAAGCCATCAAACATACATTACTCGCGAGAGTACACTAACGAGAACACACCAACACAACCGTTACATCCACTTACTAACCAAATCTTAGCCATTGCACGATTCCACACATCATGTACTTCATACTCACCGGATACAACTATTTTATTTACCATCCAACAATTATTCATACACAACAGTTCATTACAAATCACCCAAACTATAATGACTTATCTGTCACTTATACTAGAAACGGATTAACATTCATTTAAATCAAATTCCATAACATTCATCCTTTACGTCACTTACTTTACTCAACAATGTAACAACTCAATTCCGTATCTATAACAATGCAATAAACTCAAGCAAATTAGTTAGTTAACAGCAACAACAACTATCACGCAACCGATTCCAAAACAACCATGCCTCAAACAAAATATTTTTTTTTCAAGCAAGAACAACAAAGTGTGATATAACAATGGAACAATCCATTCAAAATGTGGTATTAATATACCATTTTGTCATAATTCGTCATTTTTCTTCATACGACATTACTCTTCCCCTCTTAAAAGGAACTTCGGGGTAAAACTTCGTCCCCGAAGTTCACCTTCAGGACGGGCTGCCAACATTATACAAAAAGACAACTCTACATAATTTGACATAAATGTCGAGTAACTTATCATCGTTACCTTATTTTCTCTTCAATCTTCAAGTGTGTCATCTATCTCAAAGGAATCCGCCTCCGGGTTATCCAAATCACACCCTAAAACACAAAAATAAAAGATTAGTTGAAGAATTCACCATTCTAGTGAACCCTATAGATTTCGAAAATGGAGAGGAGAGGAGAAAAATGATGCCTTTATTATTTAGAAAGATGGAGAACGAGAAAAGAGGAAGATTTGCGTGAAAATGAGACGATTTGGTGTAGAATTGAGTGACTTATGCAAGTTTTAAGCTTTAAGGAGGATATAGTGTTTAATGAAGGTGGAGAAGGATGAATTTTCAGATTTCTAATGAATGGGGAAGATGAAGGGCAAAGGGTTGTGTAGGAAAAAATGGTAGTAAATAGGCCCATTAATATGCTTAGGCCCCAAGTAACTCATTTTGAGTCGATTTTTGCTAAAAATACGCCTCAAGGCTACTATACACTTGAGATTGACATTATTATCATATTTATAAATATTACACTTCTAGAAATATTATTTTTATCAAAAATAGTTTTTAAAACATAGCTAGCCTTAATTAAAATATTAAAATTATTTAAGACTATAAACGAAGAGTCGTGGGTGTTACAAGGGATGTGGTAAAGATGGTTGATGCTTGATGGTAGGACAAAATGCGGTGGTCGTCGTTGGTGTGCTACCAAGTTACCAATATCGTCCAAAATCTTCCATTTTTTTAAAAAAAAATGATTATTATCATTATTATTAAATTAGTTAATTAATGTTAAGTTCCTAATTTACCCTTTAACACTAATTAGCTTGTAATTTGAATTTTGATGGAGGAAAACCAAAATACATAAATAAATTACAATAATACCTCGGGTCTCGCTCAATTTAAGTAACACCCGGTGCCGTCATCTCATTCCTATTACCTGCATAGGTTATAATTAAGAAATGTAAATTTTGCTATTTTTATTTTTGTACGTAATCTTTTTGTAGTGGCAGAATTAAAGGTTAGTAAAAACAGATGTACCTAACATCAAAAATTTCTTAATAGGTTGCACGGTTGGATTATACTCGTTCATCTCTATAATCATCGGCTCTTTTGCCAAAATAATCATATGCTTCAAATTATTCGCCAAAATAACCACTTCATCAAAGTATTTCTCAAACTAACCATATCTAGCTAAAAGAGTGTTTACCTTAATTAACCCACAAATATAAAACATAGCATGATAACAAAGCTATTAAGCCACAATTTACAAATAGGAAGTAACGATTGTTGAGGACTTAGGCTTGAGTAGATCATATAATTTGAATTTAATTTACTGAAATTTTGGTAAATTTCAATTTAATTTCTATTAGAACCGATGATTTCATTGATCTTGATATTGAAAAGAAAACAGTAATTCTAAGTATATTTCATTTTTGTATGTGTTAGTTGTGTACTTTTTTAGTGGTGAATATAATCATTATTCCATAATTTAAAAAAAATAAATAGGAGTATAATTCTATTTTACTAAATTTTACCATCTTCTTTATTTAGTTCTCTTGTTTATTAGCTAGGGTGGTTTAATTAAGGTAAACATCTTCTTTTATCTACATATGGCTAGTTTGGACAATAGTTTAATGTAATGGTTATTTTGACGAATAATTTGAAACAAACGGTCTTTTCGGCAAAAAAAAACCCCTAAACTTCTATGTAGTTTTCAATCCATAGCCTCAAATCCGAACTACTCTATAAATACTACTTCCTCCACTTTACTATGAGTTTTTCACTTTATTAAAATATTCCTCACAAATATTAAACAAGTGGGAAAATTAAAATGAAAGGGGAGGAAGTAGCATATATGATGATATCGAAGGATCGATAAAATGGGCTCGAAATATATCAAAATCTACATTAATTTCATATTGACAACTAGCGAAACATCGCCTAATTTTGCTTCAACTTATTCATGTAAAGCTAATTTCCTATTTAGGAAAAGATGATGGGGATAGAAGAGGTTCACAATGGCCTTAACCCCACCTTCCATCTTCTTTAGAATATACTATAGTACATCTTATTTAGTGGTTACAAAATTCATAAAGGATCCCAATAAGAATAGCCATAATTCCACCCATGACATGCATTTTTAATTGCTCATCCCCTTAAATTTACTTTATTCCATAGCTTGATGTCATTAAAGGGTTTGCCTACCTAGGTTAGCCCTATCTCTGGAGTACAAGGTTAGAGTATCCCTCAATTGTTTATAAATATTCGTGTATAAATTTACAGATTGCGTATCAATTAAAATAAATTATTCTTACGAGGTGAACACTCGATTAATGTTTGAATAATGTCGATAATTGTCAATGCCTATGAGCGATTGTTGAAAGATTTGAAAACCTAACATCAATCCCCTTAAGGGGTGTTTGGTTCACACAAAAAATGTATGAGGTATGGGTTTGGAATGAGCTAAACTCATACCAAGTGTTTGTTTTACAAATACAAGGGTTTCATACCCATACCTCAAACCCATGAGGTATGGGTTTCTGAGGGGGTGGGTATGAGATTGATACCCATGGGTATCAAATTAAAATAAACAAATATATGAAAACAAAAATATGGCATATTATAAATCCAATTTTTTATATACTTATTTCATTAAATAATTATTTTCATGATTTTATAATATTAAAAATTATTATTTCAAAT
This sequence comes from Silene noctiflora, assembly GCA_009801015.1. Lineage (NCBI taxonomy): Eukaryota > Viridiplantae > Streptophyta > Magnoliopsida > Caryophyllales > Caryophyllaceae > Silene > Silene noctiflora. Next base: position 72,697 of record VHZZ01004860.1, on the reverse strand, counting down.
ATTTTATTTTATGCATTTTAAGCTTAATTGAGTTTCAAACCCATACCACTCAAAATTAGTGGAAGATATAACATGAAAACTCAAAATTAAATAACTTCTCCCTTCATATGTGAGAGGTCTTTCAATAATATTATTGAGAAACCGTCTCTATGAAATTTTTGTGTTATAATAGTCTCGCAAATTAAAATGATCTTGGACAATTTAACTTGATCACCCATGCATGCCAGTACTACTGTAATACGTTAGCTTTGTGCCTTTGTGGATTGAGCAATAAAACAACTCAGTTGGATACATTGCTTTTTCCCAATACTACAAAGTACAAATGAGGGCCTTGACGATTCTTTGTTTGAGGCTTTTGATATGTCTGAAAAGTTATCGTCTCACTGATATATGGTTGTCGACCTACTCCATTTGTTCTGTTTATTTATTTACATCGTTTATTTTTTATGAAGATATTTTATATTTTAATTAAGGGTAATGATAAATTACAGCTATTAACGTTGTATTTAAGTATTAAATACTTTTCAAATTTGGTATTAATTTAACAATTAACAAATAAGATATTGTTTGGTTGCCCTCTTAAATCATGGGAAATTGGGAAGTAGAACTTCCCATGAATTGATTAATTGTAATGTTGTTTGGTTGCCCATTTTATGGGAATTAGAACTTCCCAAGAAACTTTAATTTCTCTATAATGGAGGAAGTTACTCACCAATCCTCCCTTGGTAAGTGCAACTTCCCACATAAGCTCATTTTCCCATAGCAACCAAACAACATTTTTGCAATTCACATGAATTTAAGTTCCTAGGAATTTCATCTTCCCATGGTGAACCAAACAACCCCTAAATTATACGTTAACCAATACAATTAATGTATATACTAGTATAGATCCCGCGCGGATACGCGGTTTTTTAGACAGAAATATTAGAGAATTTATCAATTACACCACTAATTTAACTTCATTTGAAATTTAACAATAAAATTTACTATTAGTATTGTCTTATATTTAGAGACTCAATTACAATAGGTGGGTACATTATAACTTGAAGAAAAATTATATTAAGAGGTAGAATAGAGAAGGTTCAACCTTTTACTCATAATAAAATTGTCGGTTTTACTGAAACTATTTGGTTCACTTTATTTCAAAAAACTATCGTAGTAATGACATTGGTAATACAATCAGATGAGATATGCGTTGTAATACTTATACTTATGTACTCCGTATTTGTTAAATAACAAAATTAACCAAAATTGGAAGGAATAGATATATTAAGTTAAAGTGGAAGAAAAAAATATATAATTCGTAAGTTTCATGAATACTACATAAGTTTGTATCAAAAAAACAGAATAGTAGAATTATTTAGAATGAAAATGTTTGCTAAATAACTAAACATAGCAATCATGTTTAGTTTTAAAAATAATAATAGTAAAATATTTTATCACATCATACGTATAATTAGTGAAATTTCATGACAAAATCAGAATATCGTATTATTATGTCTATGCAAATTGAAAATATATCACATCCTTTTAAAACTGAGTAGAGATATTTATTATTTGGAAAGTATGACTCATTAGTAAATATGTTATAGTGAAGTCTAATTATAGAATAAATCATTTGAGCGAGAATTTTAGTAATCACTTATTCTTTTAGTAGAAGAGGGATTAAAAATTTATTTTCTCTTTTAGTTTCTTAAATACAATTTACACGGTTATAATTAAAGGTAAAAAATAATTATACGAAAGAAGTAATTTTTTATGATGCAAAAACACAACAGCACAGATAGAATTTTTTCATTAACTAACCATGTGAATATTGGGCCACTGCAATGCCAATGTTTACGATGCATACTAGTACAGTATTGTTCGTTTTGGGTCAAACTCTCACGGATTTAATCTCAGGCTCCTTTCCAAAAGGACTCGGAATATTTTATTTGGTGGACATTTATAAAGATGCTCTTTCATCTTTGGATTATCGATTTGGGACATAAGTTTGTACCTTAACAATAATAGTTACGACCAAAGTATTATGGATATGTACATGTGTGTTTGAATCCCCAACTCCCCTTGTTTTGTACCGTCATTATCGTGGTTCCTTTGATAAAATAATGGTGAACTGTTGCCTATATTGTCCTAGTGTGTAGATAAAGAACTGCCATTTTGATGTGGGATGCTATGACTTTTAGATCATTCGAAAAGAAACTATGGAATGCATTGTTATCTTATAATGGAAACCATGTAGGATACTAGGAAGAAAGATATTTTTAACAAATATCAACCAGTATGGGATTGTACCCCTCTGAAAGGATCTCTAATTGTTCAATTTAAGTATTTGTTTGCAATATTTATAAAGTACTAGTTATTGGTCTGCACACTATTGGGCGCGGTATCTTGTCGGTTTATGTTATCGTTAAATTACTCTTTACTTAATTTGAACGATTGGTTATTGTTCCTATTTTGTAACATGTTAGGCGTTTTTAATTGTTCTGAATCTAATTTATGGAGTAGTATATTGATCTTGTTAATTAGAATGTATGTTTACATTATCTTACGCTTTTGAAATAGTGTATTACTGATTACAATATAGCCAGGATTGTACAATGAATTCCTTAGAAGTAGTAATATATACACTATAATATAAGTACGATAAAGATCATATTACGCTGGTACCACGCTGATTTACGAACATATCAGCTACATACTCTAGAAATTTACATAAGCCACTTTTTGTCTAACGAATGTTTCCATTAAGGACATATAAGATAATGACATTAGTAGTTTAAAGACATTTTATTCCGATGAAACGAATGTAACTTGCGTACATCATTGGAGCTAAGCAGTCGGAGTCGTAATATCCTTGACTTCCCGAATCGTCACAAGGATGCATAATGTAGTTGCCTTCATTTGACTGATTTGCTTCAATTTTCTTATGAAACTTGTACCTGTCTATCTCAGTATTGTAATCTCGGCAAATGTAGTACATTCGACTAACTTGTCCCCTTTCGTGACCATTACCATACCATCATTGTTTTACGGAACCAATTGCCTTTAATGATCGACAATCACCTTTGATGTTTGAGTTCCCACCAAAAACCATTTAGCCCAAAGTTTGTAAGCTTCACCCATGTTCTTCTTATCCGGCTTTTCAAACCTATCAAAGACATTAGACATTATTTCCTCTAAATCAAGGAATGGATGGTGCCTTTGACCATAATTTGATATAGCCTTGTTTACGATAGAAGTGGCAAAGATACCCTTACACGTAAATTGTTTTATTATCCCGTCAACATAGCCTTTAATAAATTCTTCTTGGCCGTTTTTTTTTTGTAGTAGGGTTACGCGTATATAGTTCCGATAAATGTCATATATAAAACATCATGGTGTGTACTTAATTGTCAAACATTTCCATCCAAAGATCACACAATTCTCCGCCAAATTTCAGCTATTTTCCGTTCATGTTTCAGCCATTTTCCCCTCCAAATTTCAAAACATTTCCTGCATAGATTGTAATCAATTTGTAATGTGATTGTCGGATAATCACGTCACGTATACAAAGGCTTTTAAAAATAGATGTGCACGTGTGGTTGGAGATGAAGAGCTACGAATTCCGTGTTAATTAATCAAGTTTTTTTTTTAGCTAAAGAAGTTGCTTGTTGAAGTATGAAATTTTACATGAAATGTATTAGTTCATTTTTGTAATATTTGTTAATTTGGTTCCTCGTTGCAGAGCTCCGGTTAATTGAACGTGAAATTTTATGGTGTTTTTCTTAGCGTATTATTGACAACGGTTGTTCAGCATACTATGCATTACATTAGATTCTAAATACGGTTAGGCATACTAATCATTGGTCTAGTTCGGGGAAAATATATAGCTTAGCGTAGACATAGTCCTTCACTTTGTTTCGTTGTTCGGGTTGTGTTGATTAATTTAATTTCGGGATTTGAGTTTAAATGTCATCGGTGTGTGATTTTTTTAGCCGTTCTTCTCTTATGACCCATCTCCTAACTCCTCGGCCATATCGCAAGGAATAGATTGTCGATAACTTATATTAGCTTACCTTCTTGTATGCCTAATTCTTTGCACAGACGGGCGCGGTGTTCTATTGGGTTATATTATTGTTCATCTCCGATTGTGTTAAACTTAGTGTCTAATTTGTGAAATGAGTGATAACACCTTATTATTTTTGCTGAATGTATATGACAGATCACGTTTATGTGTTTGCTTATGGGGATTATTTGTGTGTATTCTGTTCTCAAACATTTTCCTCCAAAATTGTCTATTTAATTCCTTTTGTTTCTCATTTTCATTTACAACTTTCTTTTGTTTCTCTTTCTTCCTTCTTTTAACGAGCGCGGTGTCCCAATTTGATTTCTCGTTGCACAGTTTCGCCTACTCGAACGTGAGCATTTAGGTTGTTTTTCTCATCATATATTTGAAAACGCCTATTCAACATACTATGCATTATATTAAATTTTAAAGACGGTTAAGCAGAAGACTCGCCCTACACATTTAGGCAAATATATAGCTTAGTGTATATGCGGCGCCCTAATTTGAACCGTCGTTCGGCTGTTTGGCCAAGTCTATTTGAGCATCCAAGTTTTAAGCTTATCATATGCCTAAGGAATGCCTAGTTAACATATTATGTAGTATAGACCTATAGTAGATGCTATAAACGGGAAAAAAATATATAGTTAAGTGTACATTTGTCTAAGATGCGAAGATTTAAGATTACCATCTTCATACATAAAATTCAATTACATTCTCGTAGATTTGTAAATGACAACATTTAAGGCAAACCAAAATACATTAAGGTAAACCAAAGATTACCACATTTTTCTCACATGACACTTTGATGTACCAAATATCATGCTTCTTGTCTCTTAACATGACATTCTTTTTGTCTCCTCGGAAATGCCTTCAAAAAGCCTTCAGGATCAACTACATAAACTACAATTAACATACATTTTATCCCTCCCTCGAACTAACATAATCATAACCACTAATCAACAAATATGGTTGCACATTTTTGTTGCTACATACGTTTTTCATTTCATAGAGCACGAAGTCCCTCTATTCTATTACTCTATTTAGAACTACATGTCAAGTTAAACGCTGAATTTTAGTGTTGAAGATAGACTTACATGTCACACAATTTCTAATAATGTTTTATCGTAATTGTTAGAGAAAGCTTAACGTAAATTATTAAGTATAAATGTTTCCTCATGCTTTGTAACAAATTAGCAAATCATTTTTTCTAAATTATTAAGTATAAATGTTTCCTCATGCTTTGTAACAAATTAGCAAATCATTTTTTCAATTGTTATTTTTCCTCTTTTTAAATATTTTATCTTTAGATAGTTTTAAAATTAACACACTTTAAAATGGTACATCAATTGTTTTTAATAAAATGCTCCCTTAGACTTCTTCATAATCCAATAATTACATGACTTGGTAACAACCACTCGGCTATTTACAAGTAGAAAATTCTAGCATTTGTAACAAATCATTTACAAATGTTTCTCCTTTAAAAATTCTAGCATGAATTTTCTAGTTACAAATGATTTTGTAAAAATGAAATTAGTACTTCGGAGGGCCAATTTTTGTAATTGTAATTTTTATCTCCTGTTTTTAACATAGGTATAATCATGGATTGATTTCTGTTTATTTTAATTTAATGTACATTCATTTTAACACATGAATGTATGCAAATTTGAACATTTGAACGTATGTTTTAATGTATGAACAATATCCCATCTTATGTTCCATTTCGCTTTTTCCTTCCACCTCCCATATTATCCTCGCCTTCCTCTCCTCCCCCTATTTCCCTTTATCCTTCCCCTCCGCCACTATCCACTTCTTCTCCATTTCCTTCTCTCGGCCCCTTCCAATCAGTTATCACCTATTTCTCTTTCTACTCCTCCATTCCCCTCGTCGTCGTCTCACCCCCTCATATAAAATAAACTATGTAAACAACACAATCTTAATTAACCATATATCCTTCAGAAAATGCATCAACTTTTGCAGCTTGTTCCGCCCTCAGATATAGTTGCAAAAACAGAACGTGTTAGCTAAACCACGATTCCTAATAGCCATTATACTGCAAGAAAACAAGACTAGTTGAAACTATGAACATGAATGTACAAGCAATAATGCAAAAGAGGACTATCTTGGACTAAATTCGATAATTATAATTATTGGCAGCCAAATAAATCACATAAAAATACTAATGCAATTGCACAAATGCCTCACTTGGTCAATAGCCAGTAGCACAGTAACGTCTTTCACAGGTGATAACTCCTTTCACAAGCGGACTACTACTCCAACATCAACATGAGTATGAGTAATTCCTGTTTGAATCATATCAAAAAGCGATGACCCCTCAGGTATTGTTAAGGGATCTGCTCCCTTCAAATATCCCACACCGGCACCACCCCCCAAAGGAATAGGATCACATGTTATTCCAAGCGGGGTTGATTAAATTTGAGAAAATCCTAAGATAGTCGTTTGGTGTGAACAACTTTATTTATCATCAACCTTGTCCTGCACGAACACAATTAAACAACTGTTAGTGTTAAGGTCAGTGTCGGGGGATTGCACGAGGCAGAGTTGTCTAATTATGCAGATATGCCAGAATAGTTTACACTGTTGCGTATTCTTGCAAGGTAATAGGAGTTTAAGATTGTGTATTCCCATCACCCATTGGGCTGAGTAGATTATAGGTTAGCTGTGTGATACTCTTCCGCCTCGATCGTTTGTTTACCTTTTATATTCCTGTAAGGAGTATTTTAATCAAAGATAAATAAATGGTTGAGACGGAGGGATGGAGTAATTTCATAACGATTGCTCATTTGTGTCTGTGTTAATGTGCTATGCTATATTGCTATAAAAACAAAAGAAGCTATGTGCGTCAAATTTAGCATTCATAAGCCTTACTCAATAACATAATCTATTAAAAATGCAGGGCAGCTTGCTCAATCCATTGAGTAAGGATTTCTTTGTTTTTAAGTCGCTTTTTATTGTAAAATGGTTTTGATTTTTAGATATGAAAATGTGGTCATAAATTGGTTTGGTGGGTCGGTTTTGTACATACGAGAGTTCCTAAGATAACACACATCCTAAGATCATTGGAAGAAAGACGACAGCTTTCTTATCTATCGAATTGAAGTTTTGTTCACCAAGATAGAGAACCTGAGTACGAAGTAGCGGAGGAGACTGATCCACAGAAGACGCCGCCACAGCCTGTGAGTGACGAAGTATGCGACATCTGTAAATGAGAATAAACAAAATGAACAGTTAGTTAACATGCCCAAGATGAATCTATCTCAAACACACAAAAACCCAATAGACTAAGAAGTCGCAATACAAAACCAATTGAAAAACTCAATTTACCAAATTGAACAAAAACCACCATTAGTATTGCTAAACCTGACGCTAGTTATTAGCATATTTCAGAGTAACTGCAACTTCAGAAAAGTCTCACCACAGTATTGCTATTCACCAGAATCTTACCAGGTGGAGCCATGTACATGAACAAGATGACAAAGGTACCTGACAAACAAACAACCCTAAAATTGCAGATAACCCTAAAATTGAACAACCGCCTATAAAAATCCCCAAACCAGCCACACAACAATCGGAAACATTCAAACGAAAATCCCTAAAATTGAATAAAACTACCTTAAATTGAACAAAATCTAGCTGATCACACCCGAAGAATACCCTTTATTTTGCATAGAATCTCTGGCTAAACTATGTGCACGCACCTGGAAAAGCGTCAATAAGTACCATTTTTTTTTTCGGTTTTCAATCCAGCACCGTTTTTTTAAAAGAAATAATCATTACCTTAACTAAGGCCCAAATCAACCTCGCTTTAGTATCAACATCGCTTTAAGCTAAAGTTTATTAGAAACAGCAGATATTAATGAGAAACAACAGATTTAATTACAGCAGCTCAAGTAAGTTTATGATGTTTGTAAACAGCAGATTTGATTACAACAGCTCAAGTAAGATTATGATGTTTGTCTGCGTTTTTGGGAAGGAAATAACAGTGAAGGAGGAATTAGAGTGGAATGAGAGAGTAGGGTGATTGAAGACAGAGATAAAGAGATAGATTAGGGGAGAGGTCCCTGGCTGTTGATGAAGGGCGTTTTTGTGCAGCTCAGATCGTAAGCTTACTATTCCTTACGGGGATACTATTCATAAGCTACAGTAAGTGTACGTTTACACATTTTAGGAGGGATTGGAAAATAGGTAGAAAGATAGAGTACCCAACGCTAGAACCGATAAAAAGCACTATTAACTAAGTGGGACAATAATTCAAAACCAATAGATATACATAAATGGAAAAGAAAACATACATAAATGGAGACAGACAGATCAATTCAGCAGTGCTTTCTACTGGACAAGGATTTTGTTGTCGAAAATTT
>VHZZ01004859.1:58487-73267 GCA_009801015.1 Silene noctiflora | reverse complement strand
AACTACCGAGCTCTCTGTGGATTCGACCCCTTAATACTACATTACTTGTGTTATACCAAAGGGTATTTTTGCATAGGTGTGTGATAGCCTATCACCGCCGCCGCTTGCCCTGACCTTTTTCCTTCCTCTCTCCTTACCTTTAATTATTTGTTTCTTAATTAGGTATTTTTCTAATCTTTTTAAGTTATTTTTTATTTAATTAGGTTAATTGACTTAGGATAGAAGCCATTGTTATAATTGATGTTAAAATTATTGTTGATGTTCATGCATTTAACTTAGGTTAGTAGTTATTTTAGTTTAAATGTTGATGTGAAAATTTTGTTAAATGTTAATGTTGTTAAAAATTAGAACTAATATTAATTAGATCAAATTAGCTATATAAAATTTAAAATGTTGGTTAATTAAAATGTACATTGTTAGTTAATTTTTGTTAATTGATATTATTTAGTAGTTATTTTAGTTTACATGTTGATAGTGCAAATTTTTTTAAATTTTGTTAAATGTTAATTTTGTTAAAAATTAGAACTAATGTTAGTTAGATCAAATTAGCTATATAAAATTAAATGTTGGTTAATTAAAATGTACATTGTTAGATAGTTTTTGCTAATTGACATTATAAGGAGTAATTTTTTAATAGTCTCCATTTTGGTTCATTTTTGTAACTTGTGTTTTTAGTATTGTTGAAGTTATTGTTTATATTGACCTAGGACCCGATCAAAAACTACTCATTAGGAGTAATTTTTGAATAGTCCCTGTTTTGGGACTGTCTTTATACGTTTCAACTCGCTTAGGTAGTAAACATATTCTTGTGATTTATTAATGAGGAAAGAGTTTAGTGACAAGTCCTTTAATGTTCTTTGAATACATATGTAGGGTAATTATTTATTCTACATTGTGTATTTGGAGAACGGAGGGGAATTGCTGCCGAATTTTTTCCTCATTAATAAATCATAAGTTGTGTTTGCTAGTGACTTGAAACGTACATTGATGGGTTTAGGTTGGAGTGATAAGGACCCAATTCAAATAAAGAAAGATTATTTGTTGACAATAGTTATATWTTGGTGATAATGTTTATTATGTATTATTCTTGGTAGTCATTATTGTTGTTAAGATATTGTTTTTTTTAACACATATATATATATATTGAAATGTAGATACATAATAACATGAAAAGATTAGAACTACAGTGGATGTATGAAAGATTAGACAAGAAAAAGAAACCGAAACTTGAATTTGCAAATGGGGTAAAAAAGTTTATTAAATTCGCGGAACAAAGTAATGTGTACAAGACTTTAGGTGAAAGGAGGTGTCCATGTAACAAATGCAATAACGCGATTTTTAAAGGAAAAAGGATGTTCAAATTGATTTGTGGTCGAATGGTTTTGCCGTGAATTACTATGTATGCACGTATCACGGTGAGAAACAGTATACCAAAGAAGCTACAAGTATCATAGCTAATGAAAGTTCTTACCGTGATTTAGTGGAAAATGCATTACGTGATAATATTGAACAAATATTGGAGGATCAACTCAATCCCGATGGCCTTAGCGATGGAGAAGTGCGTTATGAAACCCCAAACCCCCAAGTTTCTTCCTTCTTTAAAATGCTAGATAAAGCCGAACAACCAKTGTATGAGGGAAGTAATATGAGTTTGTTGCAAGCGGCTGCTAAGTTGGTAACACTCAAATGTGAGAACAACATATCTCTTAGATGCGTGAATAGTTTTGTGTCGTTCATTGGTGACATTATTCCAAAGGACAATCAAATGGCGTGCAAGTTTAATGAGGTTAAGAATGTGCTTAAGGGACTTCAACTACCCCATGAGAAGACCAATGCATGTCCTAGTGGATGCATGCTTTTCTGGGAGGAAAATGTTAATCTTGAGCAATGTACAAAGTGTCATGCATCTTAGTATAAAAGTAATAAGAATTCAAGTGGGAGGCGAATTCCTTGTAAACCATTAACTAATTTTTCGCTTGCGCCAAGGTTACAACGACTATATGTAACCAAGCACATAGCAGGTGAGATGAGTTGGCACCATAAAAACTCCTAATTAAGATAAAGGGGGACAATGACACACCCAAGTGATGGAGAAGCGTGGAAACATTTCGATAGGGAGCATTCAGAATTTGCAAGTGAGCCTCGCAATGTTCAGCTGGGTTTGTGTACGGATGAATTTCAACCTTATGGACAATTCGGGAAGAATTACTCATGTTGGCCCGTGATTGTCACTTCGTACAACTTACCTCCTTATTTATGCATGAAGAGACAATTTATGTTCTTATCTATGATTATTCCAGGTCCTATGAACCCCAAGGCAAATTTGGATGTCTACCTCCAACCGTTGATCAAAGAGTTGAAAGAACTTTGGGAAACCGGCGTGTACACCTACAATGTCTCTAAGAAACAGAATTTTCAATTAAAGGCTGCATTAATGTGGACGATCAATGATTTCCCTGCGTATGGCATGCTTTCCAGTTGGTCCACAACTGGATACCGTGCTTGTCCTTACTGTCAAGAAAAATAACATAAAACTTTCAGGCTTAAAAATAACAAAAAGGTTTGTTTGTTCGATTGTCACCGTGAGTTCTTGAGACCTAAGCATCCGTTCCGCAACAATTGTAAGCTTTTTCTAAAGAACATGAAAAATGATAATCGCATAGCCGCAGCGAAATTAACCGGTGATGAGGTGTGGGATTCCGTAAAAGATTTACCAAAAATAGTTGATGCTTCTAATCAAGAATTGAAAAGCTTGAAAGACAAAAATGAAGGTTGGTGGAAACAAAGCATATTATGGGAACTTCCTTATTGGAAAACGTTGTTGATTCGACATAACTTAGATGTTATTCACATTGAGAAAAACTTTTTTGAATAGCTTATCAACACGGTAATGGATGTACCCAGGGAAAACTACATTTGGCCCTAAGGGTAAAGCTAACTTTAATGAACATTGCTTGAAACGGCCCATATCATCTAGGTTTGTTTTAGACACCACAGAGAAAAAGGCTCTATGTGAATGGATTACTAATATGAAATTCCCGGATGGTTATGCTTTAGATTTGATCTGGTGTGTTGACCATATAAAGATGGTGTTGGATTCCATGAAAAGTCATGATTGTCATGTTTTTATGGAATGGTTACTCCTTGTTGCCTTGAAACATTTGCTCCCAAAGGTTCTTGGAATGCATTAAATGAGATAACCCAATTTTATAGAGACTTCTGTAGTTCTACGATTAAAGTTGACTCTATGGAATATCTAGAGACAAACATTGCAGAGATAATATGCAAATTAGAGAAGATATTTCCCCTGTCTTTCGTCAATTCAATGGAGCATTTGGCTGTTCACTTACCTTATAAAGCGAAGGTTGGAGGACCGTTCAATATCGATGGATGTAACCATTTGAGATATTTCTTAATCATTTTAAAAAAATTGGCAACAAAGCTCGGGTTGAGGGTTCCATACGCAACACTTTTTTGTTAGAGGAAATTTCAAATTTCCGTTCCCTATATTTTGAAGATCACATTGACACAAAAGTGAAAGACTTAAATGTTGGTGTGAATTCCATTGACCAGCTAAATTCAAAATTACCTGAGTTATTCAATGTCGACATAGGAACTACAACTGGAAAATGTATTCAGAGATACTTGGATGATAAAGAGTATGAAGAAGCTCATTTTTATGTGTTAAGGAACTGTAAGGAATTTTTAGATTCTTATGAAAAGTAAGTTATTATTTCATCATTACTCAATTCATATTTAATTATCAAATTACATCATAATACATAATTAAACATGTTCTTGGTACATATAGGGAATTTGAGACACATATCAAACTCCCATTTTCTGATGTCACGTCTTCAAATGATGTTTGGAGCAAACATGACAAAAGTTTTTCAAAATGGTTCCTGTTTTGTATAGAAATTGCACGTTGCTAAATCATGTCAGGGTTGAGTCTGACTGGGTCAACTACCTCTAATAATCTGTACTAAACGCAGGGCAGGCTAAGTAAATACGAAATGCAAGGTAAATAAAGTAAATGACAAAACAAGCAATTTTGTACGTGGAAAACCCTTAAATGGGAAAAAACCACGGGCACCAAGCCATGAGAGGATTTCTCTATGTGTATTGAGGATTTCATTACGATAATCACAAGATCGTATGTTTAGCCTAAGTAATATATCTTAAATTGTATAGGTGTATACTGTAATATCACGATGTGTGTAGGAATGATCTTGTGAGCTCCTTTTATATACTGCCCTGAACGGTCTCATAATCTCCTCCATTATTGCATAATATTTCCTATTAATATCGTCATTAATTGTCCTTTTAATGTGCTTAATTACCCTCTTAATTGCACAATCTTTATGAGATAATCTTCTCTAAGCTCTTTTAATGGGTGTAATAATACTGAAAATATCCTTGTAGAATTATCTTAGATTTAGTCAAATATTGTCCTTATATTCGACTAATTTCCTCTCCTTGCCTGGCGCCATTCTTGATCTTCCCTGACGTTCTTGTTCCCTGACAATCAGGTCAGGGTAGGAAGTTACCCTAAAATCTCAGTGGAAAATCAAGGCCTAACAATTGCCCCTTATCTCCCCGATCATTATCGTTGGGTCAGGCCAGTAATGAGGAGATAACCTTCAATTTAAGGAACCGTTTTATGACCGTTTAAATGAAATCCAATCATCTTGGCAATTGGCTAGAGGCAGTATTAATGCGACAGCTGGTTATGTACTGCCACCTCTTCAATAATTAAACTGCCACTTGCGGTTAAAACCCTAATTTTTACAGCCTATAAATTAACTTTCACTTTCTGATTTATTCTTCATTCAAAAACCCGATAATATTTTCTGTAAAATTCCCTTGCTTCTTCAATCTTCATCTTCTTGCCTTAATTCTTCAAAAATCTTCAATAATCTCAAACCATGGCTGAAAAAAAGAAATCAACTAGGGGTGCCATGACTCCTGCTGCATTTCCTACTGAGACTGTTTCGGAAGATAAACTAATTTCTTCAGAAAATCAGCCGTCTTCTTCAGAGAATCACTCTGCTCCCCACTCTTGAGATGGTATCCATATTTTAAAAGGATTTCGAGTTTAAACCTACCAACGCTCTGAATGACCGACAGTCTCTTCCTAACCATCTCAAACCCGAGTTTGATAAAACTTTGAAGGAGAAGGGCATCATCCCTGCTGATGCCGAAGGTATGAATTCTTGAAGATTCTTCAATCAGGACCGACTGGTCCTGCCCTGGCTGGTTCTGTATTCATGACTGGGCGTTCAGGGCTGGTTGTAAGCTTCTTCTTTCCCCCCTTAATGATTGAAGTAATCAAGGAGATCGGTGTTCCTCCTTATCAACTCATGTCGATGGTCTGGAAGGTGGTCTATTCTATCGAATTTCTGTGTCATAAACATAACTTGACTTTCTCTTTGGAGAACTTGAAGGCCTGTTATTCCTTGAGGACAAATACTCCAGGCAGGATTAGTATCAAGTCTAAGCCCTCAACCACTCCTTTGCTCAGCAATCTGGATAACGGCCATGACAAAAATTGGGCTGCGGGGTATATGTTTGCCAGGACTAACTCTATTGGTCCTGACCTGGGTATTTGAACTATGAAGCTTGTATTGCTGGTAAGTGTACTTATTTTTCTTCTTTCTTCCTGCAAACATATTGTTAGTTTGAAATAGAATTTAATTGCTGATTGATATATATACCTTATGACCGCAGTGGATGACTGGATATCCAATGTTGAGTATCCTACTGCGAAGACTACTGCTTTTCTTGTTATTCCTGCCACGGAGAGGAGGTGGCCATTTTGCTGTGGGGCAGATCGTTTTCCTCGTTGCCTGAAGGCTGAAGGTGCTCCCAAGGTGCCTAGGCTTGTTAAAGCTACTGGTGCCTCAGTTTCTGGCAGTAAATTGCCCTATTGCCTAGTTCTTTTTTTTTCTGGTTTTTCTCTCTTATGATAACCTGTCTTTATTTCTAATATAGTGTCTCATGTTGTAGCTACTAGATTATCCACCAGGCTTTCCAGGTATGGCATGACAGATCTAAATGCTAGGCTTGCCAGAGTTAAGGAAGCGAGTTCCCACAGTAATGGTAGGACTGATGCTGTTATTGACCTGACTGATTTGCCTGCTGCGTCTGCTGCCCCTGACACTCTTGTTGCTCCTGCCCAAATAAGTTCAGCAGCCTAGAAAAGGAAGTAGGAGGAGGCTGATATTCTTGCCCCTGTCAGGGAGGTCAATGTCAGGGTACATAATTTGGATGCTGTCAGGGAGAAGATTAAGAATTATGCTGCTTCTAACTCTGCTTCCATGCTATTGATGGACCCCATTAAGACTTCCACCAAGGCTGTTGCTGCGGCAGATCATATTGTTTGTCTATTAATAAACGCTCTTGGGTCTATGTAGGAGGTATTAATCTTGTTATAGTTTTATTATTTCTTATTATGGGGTGTGTTTTTTATTATGTCTAATACTTTACTTGTTCTTCAGAGTACAACAGCCTGCCTCATCAATGCTTATCAGGCTACTTCATTGGTGGCTAGGATTGATCTTCTGGCATCTGATTCTAATAAGCTGAGGTCTTAGCTTAACTTTGCCCAAGGGGATCTAGTTGTTGTTAAGGCTGATTTGGCACGGGTGCAGGCTAAGCTTAATGCTTCCAAAGCCGAAGTTAATGCTGGCAAGGCTGAGATTGCGTCGAGTAAGCAGCTTTTTCAGGAGGCTTTGGATATGAATGGGGAGCTCAACATTGAGAAGGATGATTTGGAGGGCAATCTTGATGATGCTTCCTTATATTTCTTCATCAAGGGTAAGGTGGCTGCTATGTCCGAGCCTGTGGAAGATAGGGCAAGTTGGAACCCTGAAGCTGAGATGGTCCTTGTTGCTGCCAAGTATCCAAACTTTCATAATCTTTGTGAAGATCAAGAGGTTGACTCTCTAAGGCAGCAGGACGTGGATGCAGAGCAGGCCGAGGAAGATGATGTTGATGCTACCTCTAAGGGGGAGCAGTAATTTATTTTAACTATTTGAAATTGGTCCATCAAAGGAGGATGTCCCTGGAAAGAAAATTTTACTTTTGTGTTTGTGAAACTTGTTGGTCAGGGAAGTTATCCTGACCTGAATATTTTTATTTTGGTGCCTTTGCCCCAGGGGGTAAGGGTTCTATTAATGAAGCTGGCTTTTGAAGCCTGGTTTCTTTTTATCTGAACATCCCATTAGCTTGTAATCTTCAGAACCTGTTAGACATGTTAACCTGTTTTCGTTTAACCTGCTAACCTGTTTTCTTGTTTTGTTCTGGCGTTTGAAGCCTACATTAGTCCTTCAACTTTCTACAGTTTACACCGTAGTAGTTTGTGGAAATGGGAAATCCGACCTGACTGGAGGGCTTATATCTCCTGCCTGACTGGAGGGCTTGGTATTCGCCCCTGTTTGAATTCAAATTATTAAGCGGATTCCTTGCTTGAAGCTTTGAGAATCTTTTGTTGATGGCAACGACCTTTCTGGAGGACCTTTAGACAAATGGTAAGGATAAAACACCATCTATCCTGTCATGGTGTTGTGTCCAACCGGTTGTATAGGTGTGCAACAAATAGTCAGGTCAGGTAATTATTTCATGCTTGATTGGTCCTGCTATTCACCGTATCTGGTATGGGTTACCAATTTCATTAGGCACGACAGGGTGCAATAATAAATAAAAATTATATATGTAAAAAGACATATGACAGAGTAGCCCTCAATCCTGAAGATTTATTCATGTAACAGCATATCATGTATAATTGTTCAGGATTCAAGTATTATTTTTAGGATGTAGACAAGATTAGTTGAATGAGATTTATATAAAAATTTGCATAAAAATTGCACATTTATCATACAAGGCAGGCACATATTTTAGGCAATTCATGTAGAATAATGCACGTAAAACACAGATAGCTTGTAATGAATTTTTACCTAATCAGGGCAGGGTAGGGCCTACTTTTATTATACATGGAATACTTTTAAATGAGTTACATTCTAGGATCTTGGGATCATTTTCCCTTCTAATGTTTAGAGCCTGTATGCTCCTTGACCGACGATTGAGTCGATTAAGTAAGGACCTTCCCATGCAGGGGCCAAATTGCCTACAGATTTTTCTTTTTTGTTTGGAAATACTTTACGTAGGACAAGGTCTCCTTCCTTGAAAACTCAAATCTTGACATTTTAATTATAACTTCTTGCCACTGTTTGTTGGTATGATGCTATCCTGATTTTGGCTGCGTCTCTTAGCTTCTCTGTTAGGACTAGGTTGTCTTGCATCAGGTTGCTGTTTTATTCGATGTTGTTCAGGTTGTATCTTGACGTTGGCACTCGTACTTCTGCAGGGATTATAGCTTCACAACCATACACTAATGAATAAGGTGTTTGGCCAGTTGAAGTTTTTGGAGTTGTCCTGTCTGCCCATAGTACTAATGGAAGTTCTTCTGCCCACCTGCCTCGTCGTCTTTTCAGCTTCTTCTTTAGGCAGTTGATGACTACCTTGTTGCTTGATTCAGCCTGACCGTTGGCTTTTGGGTATTCGGGAGTTGAGGTTACCAGATTGATATTCCATTCAGCGCAAAAAGCTTTGGTCTTTGTTCCAACAAATTGTGTGCCGTTGTCGCACACTATTTCAGAAGGGACTCCATATCTACAAATTATATTTGTCCTGGTGAAGGATATTACTTCCTTTTCAGTGACCTGCCTGTAGGAATAAGCCTCTATCCACTTGGAGAAGTAATCAGTCGTGGCTAGCATGAATCATTTCTGGCCTGAAGCTACAGGTAACTTCCCTACTATGTCCATGCCCCACTTTATGAATGGCCAGGGTGCAGAAATTGAATGAAGTAATTCTGATGGCTGGTAAATTATTGGAGCAGGGATTTGGCAGGCTTCACATTTTTGCATAGTATTCTAAACAATCAGCCCTCAGGGTAGACCAGTAATAGCCAGTGCTGAGTATTTTGCTGGTTAGGCTTCTCCCACCTTTGTGGTTGCCATAATGTCCATCATGTATCTCCTGGAGTACTTTCTCGGCTTCATCAGGTTCAAGACATCTTAGATATGGTCCAGGCTGTGATCTCTTAAACAAGATGTTATTGATAATGGAATAAGTAGATGCTCTTATTCTAATGGCCCTGCCTTAATGCCTACCTTGAGGTAGTATACCTTGGAGGAACCAGTCATAATAAGTTTTGGTCTGGGAATTACTATCGATGTTCACAGGGTTCACTTTTTCAGGCTTGCTGATAGCGGGTTCAAGTAAATGAACAATGGGTATTTTGTCAAAAATAGCAAGGGTGAAATTTGAACCAAGACTGGCTAAGGCATCAGCCTGGGAATTCAAGTCTCTTTGTATTTGGTCAATGTCAAATAAACGGAATTTAGAGCTTAGTTGTTTAGCATATTCCAAATATAAAATCATTTCTGCATCTTTGGCAGTGTAAATTCCTTTCATTTGATTAGCAACTAGTAAAGAGTCAGTTCTTACCTTTAAATTTTGAACACCGTACCAAGGTCCAAACATACCTTGATTTCTGCGATGAGGGCTTCATATTCAGCTTCATTATTGGTAGCACTAAATTCACAGCTCAAAGCCTGAGCTATTGTGTCCCCTTGTGGTGATTTGAGCACTAATCCTAGCCTTGTGTCCCTTACATTGGATGCTCCATCTATGAATAGGATCCACTCTTGGTCTGGGGATTTGTTCTCCAACTGGTTTACTTCCTTAGCTAGGTCTGATTCTAGGTTAGGGATGAAATTAGCCACAAAGTCTGCTAAGGCTTGTGATTTGATTTCTATCCTGGGTTCAAAATTTATGTCATAGGTGCTGAGTTGGACTAACCACTTGGCCATCCTGCCTGGCAATTCGGGCTTATGCAAGATAGACTTTATGGGTAAGTTGGTCCTGACTATTATAGGGTGACATTCAAAATAAGGACGCGGCTTAGTACATGACATAATTAAAACTAAGACATGCTTTTCAAGTAGGTCATACCTCATTTCAGCATCTAGCAGGTTCTTACTTACATAGTAGACAGGATGTTGTTGACCTTCTTATTCCTTTACCAGGACTGCGCTTACTGCAGTGTCAGTAACAGACAAATATACTGACAGGGGTTCTCCTTTTTCCGGCTTGGCCAGTAAAGGTGGAGATGACAGATATAGCTTCAAATCCTGGGAGGCTGCCTCATGCCCAGATGTCCATTGGAACTGTTTATTTTTTATGAGCAGGCTATAAAATGTTTTACACCTTTCAGAAGATCTGGATATAAATCTGTTCAGGGCAGCCATCCGTCCTGTCAATTTCTGGATATCTTTAACAGACTTGGGTGTGTAATTCTAGTATGGCTTTTATCTGTTCAGGACTAGCTTCTATACCTATTTTGGTCACCATGTATCCCAGGAACTTCCCTGTAGAAACGCCAAAATGACACTTTGCAGGGTTCAGCTTCATGTTGTATTTTTCCAAGATTTGAAATGTTGTTTCTAAATGCTTTACATGATCCTCTGCATTTTTAGATTTTACCACCATTTCGTCTATATAGACTTCCAAAGTGTATCCTATTTGATCTTTAAACATCATGTTGACCAGGCGCTGGTATGTTGCCACTGCATTCTTTAGACCTAATGGCATGGCAGTGTAGCAGTATATGCCTCGGTCAGTAATGAATGTGTTACTCTACTGGTCAGCAGGGTGCATCTTTATCTGGTTGAATCCACTGGAAGTATCCATGAATGTTAGGATTTCGTGGCCTGGTGTTGCATCCACCATGGCAACAATGTATGAAAGGGGAAATGGATCCTTTGGACATGCTTTATTCAGGTCAATGTAGTTTACACACTCTCCATTTGTCGTTCTTTTTACGCACAACAACCACATTAGCTAACCATTCAGGGTACATTACCTCCCTGATCATACCCATATCAAGGAGTTTTTCCACTTCTTCATTGACTATTGCATTTCTTTATGGTGCAAACTTTCTCCTCTATTGCTGCACATGCTTAAAGAATAGGGTCAATATTAAGTTTATACGTAATTACATCAGCACTAATTCCAGTCATATCAAAATACGACCAAGCAAACCAGGAAGATTTATTTTTAAGAAACTTTACCAGTTCAGGCCTAAGAGAATCTGGAGCATTAGATCCAACCAGGACATATCTGTTTGGGTACTTAGGGTTGAGGATTACCTGATCCGTCTCCATACTTGACGATGCTACATAAGTACTCCTGACAGGGTACGGTAATTGTTATGCAAGGGACTTACCTGCCTTGGAAGGCTTCAGGGCCTCAATGTAGCATTCCTGGGCTGTCTTATGCTCACCTTTGATAATTGTTATCCCTCAATTTGTTGGTATCTTAATGCATTGATGATAGGTTGAAGGTACGGCTTTGACATTGTGGATCTAGGGTCTGCCTAGGATTGCGTTGTAAGATGACAGGCAATCCAAGATTCCAAATTTTTCATAGGATGCAACGCCTTCTACGTATGTGGGAAGGTGAATTTTCGCCAACGTGCTCCTTGTTTCTCCACTGAATCCTACCAGGACACTGTATTTCATGGTAATTTGATCTTCATTGATTTTCATGGCTTTGAGCACATCGAGCATAATCAGGTTAACCGAGGTGCCTCCATCTACCAGAATTCTTCTTATAGTTGTTGTTCCAATTTGCATGGAAATCACCGGGCCATCGTGATAAATGTCAGGGATTCCTACCAAGTCACAGTCACAGTCACTGAAGGTGATACGCGGTATGTTTCTTTATTTACATTTGCCATTTGAAGATATTTGTCTTTGCATTTTGGGCCACATTTCCACACTTGATAACCAACCCAAGACTTCTTGCTTCCATGATCCAATCATGATCAAATCCAGTTTCCACTTAGCCTCGTCATCTCGATATTTGCACATTTGACGATAAATAGCTACCGAATGCTGATAATTATGATGAGTTAATACGGTTTTTTAGGATTCCATATGAATTTAATGATAGGAGTAATGAGGAAAATAGGATTCCCTCGTCCCCGATCGGGGTTTCCTCTATGTGAAAATCATACGTTTCACATCCAACCTCCTATATAAATGAGGTTGATTCCGACTCTTAGACATCTATCTTTTATCTAAGCTTTACATAATTCTATATATTCTTCTCTTTAGCTTTTAGAAATTTAGTCATTAGATTACATTTGGATTCCAAACAATATTTTAGTTGTAATTCCAAGTTTAATACAAGTTCATTTTGTTTTCATTATTCTTCATTCTCATGTTGCAATTTCCCAATTCGATAATCATTTTCCTTTAGTATTTTCCATTATTATTTCCTTTGTAGTTTTGTTTAGCTATTTCATCTTTATTTGCAATTGTTATTTAGTTATTAGTTATTGACATCTCTTATTATAGTAATTCATTTTATGTTATTGTTAATTCATTTACACTTTGGTAATTGTCTAGCATTTCTATTTATATTTTCCATTAGCATTTCATTATTAGTTATTTATTATGTTTATGTTATTTATTTTAGTTTATCATTATCTCCCTTTTTATATTCTAAGTCTTTAAATTTTTAACATTATGTTTTTCTTAATAATTTCATTCTTAGGTAGTTTTACTTTCAACATGCGTGAGTAGTTTCTTTTTGTCTAGGGAAAAGGGAAGCCATGCATAAATAATATTTAATAATGTTAAATTAGAATGTTATAATATTGCATATTTGTTTCTATCACATGTTTGCATTGTATTTGTTAGTCTTAGATTATTGATCACAATATTTAATTAAATTCTTTAATTCATTCAATTAGTCGAGAGGCACGAAGTTGAATTAGACTAAGCATGTTGTAGTAGAGCGATCTAGCCATAGCGAGAGCTCGTTAGAACCCATTCTATGGTTGACAATAAGGCCGAGAGGTGGTTGTTAAAAGACCTAAACATTTATCTTTATTATGAATTTCTAGCTTAACATGAATCGTATTTATATTCATGTGTGGCCCGACTCCCTAAACTCTTTTAATTATTATTGTTTATTCATCATTTTTGCATTCACTAAACCAAATCCAAACAAAAAAGTTAAACAGATCTTTATAGAAATGTAACCATAACATTTCATTAAGAAATCCCTATTTCCTCGTGTTTGACCCCTATTACTACTTTTATTTGTTATTAGGGTATTTATCTTTGATAGGTGTGCAACCGCCTTGTCAGGGTCTTGGCCTGAAAATCTTCGAAGGTGTGATAGGGATACTTAGTGAGTTCAATGTAGAGATCACTATTTGGTAGTAGTCCCTGCCTGAATGTCCCCACTGCTGTTCCAATGTCACACCTGGGGATAGATACCTTCTATTTGTTGAACCATGCAAGGAATACCCTAAGGGTATCGCCTGACTTTTGGGTAATCCTGTAGAGATCACTAGACTGTTTCTCCAATTCCCTGCTACTTGTGAACTGCTGGTTGAAGTTGTTGATCATGTCAGCAAAGGACTTGATGCTCCCACTTGGTAGATTGATATACCACTATAGTGCTGGGCCGGTCAGGGTTGTTCCAAATCCCTTACACATGTTGACTTGCCTGAACTCGCTAGGAACAGATGCAACCAGCATTTTTTGCTTATAGATGGCTACATGATTTTGGGGATCTGAAATTCCGTCATAGATTTTCATGGATGGAACCACAAATTTCTTTGGAAGATCCACCTTGGCTATTTCATCTATGAAGGGTGAATCAGCATAACTATCTGGGGTAGCTTCCTCCACACTAGCGGGTACTCCAGGTATTTTTTTTCTTCAAATTTTTCATTGAGTTTTTTTATTTCCTGGAGTACTGCCATTATGATGGCTGTCACTGACTCATCAGGCTTACCTTCATTGTTTTTAGGGACGTCATCATCTTCAAGGTGGACGGCGTTTTTTGTGCCACTTGGACTCCCAAAATTTGAGAAGTCAAAATGCTTGATGATTTAGGAAAATGGGGTTCTTGGTTGAATCCTCCAATTTCCCTGAACCTTTTCCAATTTCTGTTTCAGAGCTGACTCAGATTCCTTCAATTGTAGGATCTCTTCTTCAGTTTGGGCTACCTTATCTTTTAGGCTTTCCAACTCTGCGATCTGCCGCAAAGCAGCATTCATATTCTCTTCAACGGTAGGTTGTGCCATTTTTGTTGGTTTTTGATATTTTTTGTGAATAAGGGAAATAAAATTTTAATGAGCTAGATGCCCCACGGTGGACGCCAATTGTTTTGTATAGATTTTGCACGTTGCTAAATCAGGTCAAGGTTGAGTCTGACTGGGTTAACTAGCTTTAATCATTTGAACTGAACGCAGGGTAGGCTAAGTAAATACGAAATGCAAGGTAAATAAAGTAAATGACAAAACAAACAATTTTGTACATGGAAAACCCTTAAATGGGAAAAAACCAAGGTCACCAAGCCAGGAGAGGATTTCACTATGTATATTGAGGATTTCAGTACGATAATCACAAGATCGTATGTTTAGCCTAAGTAATATATCTTAAATTGTATAGGTGTATGCTGTAATATCACGTTATGTGTAGGAATGATTTTGTGAGCTCCTTTTATATACTGCCCTGAACGGTCTCATAATCTCCTCCATTATTGCATAATATTTCTTATTAATGCCGTCATTAATTGTCCTTTTAATGTGCTTAATGTTAGGATTCATTAATCTCAAAAGTATGTATATTTCCAGAATATACAAAAATATTTATTTTAGTCATAAAATAAATCTTAGATCTTATGCATGC
>VHZZ01004857.1:30310-45341 GCA_009801015.1 Silene noctiflora | reverse complement strand
GGAAATAACTAACTAATGGAAAACTAAACTAATCTAAGCTACACTAACTACTAGAATTTAGAGAGAATTTTATGTAAGAAAATGTGTGTAGAGATCCTGAAAAGTTGTGGACGAGACCTTCTATTTATAGGGAACAAGCCTTGAAACGGTTGGAGCTAGAGACCTATGGCCCCGATCGGGGTCGTGGTATTCTAGTCCGATCTCCTCAATTCCACATATAAATGCCATGGAATCCAATGTTGATGCATTGATGGACGATTAATCACCCGGTTTAAGACCTTCAACCCTAGCATCATAAGCATCCAAGAATCCTAAGCTCTTCACTTCATTTTGGACTTGAATTCTTGGGCTTTACTTGCATTTGACTTCATCTGCATTTTTATATTTCAATCCATCATTTTCTTCGTGCAAACAATGCAACATCTTCATGTTAGTCCAAACTTGCTCTTGTGCTTAGCCTTGTACTCTAACTTGCATATTTAGTGGATTTTAGCTCCTAAAAGTTTAAATATCTACAAAACCTGTTGAAACAAGCAAATGCAACAAGAATAACAATATTAGCTTAAAAACACTATGTTAAGTGCTAAATGACACGTAAAATAGAGTTAATCTAAGGGGTTAAAATGTGTAAATTAAGCACTATCACATGGTTCGTGGACCGCTTCTATAGATGATGGTCGCGGAAGGTGAGGCTTTTAATCGATCCATGCACTCCAAAATGATGTTAGTGTAAGGCCCACAAGGACCCGAGGTTTCCAAGATAGCATTTACAACAAGAATATAATCCGAACTGATGATAAATTTACCAACGTTATTAACCGCAAAGACAAGACCCTCCCTAATCGCAAGAAACTCGGAGATGAAAGGATTATGGGTTAAGACTCTAGATGACCAACCCCTAATCCAAACACCCGAAGTGGAGCGGGAGACACATGCAAGGCCGGCTAAGGAGGAGGAGGGACAGAAAGCCGCGTCGACGTTGATCTTAGACCAACAAAGCGGGGGAGGGGCCCTCACGTAAGCTAGTCCTAGCTACAAAATTGTCTAATCGGTCATATATAAAATTAAAATTTTAAGTACATTATTTTTATTTCCATATAGCACACGTAAGTAACAAACGGAATCTAACCCTCACGTACAACTTACCCTTAATTGTCGTACATATTGTGTTGTCAACAAAATCACTTAAAACTGTCTGGTGTAGCGACCAGTCAAAAACACTTGCAACTCCGCTCAAAAAGTCTCACTAAACAATTGTTACAATTCCTAACAAAAACTCAAACCCAACTAACTATTCCTTCAAAAAAAAAAAAAAAAAATAATCACCAACTTTTGTGTTTCATCTGCAAGTCAATGATTCTTAAAATTCTTTATTTTTCCACCATTCTTCTCATACACACTATCTATGTTGATCATTTTGATGATTTGATTTGAAGAAAGGTAAGGTTATTAGTAAGGAGGGTAAAATAGGAATAAAAATATTGAATGGCGGTTCAGATTTCAAATGATGTGCAACTTCAGCAAATGTTACAGTCTGCTGTTCAAGCTGTTCAATGGACTTACTCTCTCTTTTGGCAATTTTGCCCTCAACAAGGGTAATTATTTATCTCATCTCTACTTATTCTTTTTTTGTCATCACTTGGAACATGGAACTGATCATTCAAACCTCGTATCATCTATTTAACTACCACAATCTTTTATCAATTAGCTTTTTTATGAGGGTACTCTAGTTTAATACACAAATTCTTATTTACAACCGTTATTGTAAACGAAAATAATTTACAACTAGACTCTAAAACTATCTAAATCAACACTAATTGAGTTTAATAAGGTCATAGTTTATCCAAAAATCAGTATTATTGTGATTAGTTAATTTTAATATTAATGATGACTTAGGTAAAAATGTGACCATTTTTAAATGGTCACATATGGCCTATTTGAAGGTTTCTAAGAAAATGGTTGCCTGAAATGAGACCTGGGTGTCATAACTTCTTAAATTGTTCACATCTTTTTTCTTGTTAGTAATTACCGAATAATTTTTCAAGAATCGACTTTGGTAGTATTTTTTGAATTCCGGATCCTAATCATGGAGATTCAGATCAACAAATAATTTTAATAGATAAAATAGACGACATCTATATTTATTATAGTTATACTTACTACTGTGCTTAGTAACAAATAAATTCCGGTTCAGATCAACAAATAAATTTGGGTTCCTCAAATGACAACTTATTAACCACTTTCTCATTGTTCAAAGAGTTTTTTTGTTACCCTTACGTATTATTTGAGATCCTGATATATATATATATATATATATATATATATATATATATATATATATATATATATAGAATATTGCAATGGGCAGATGGGTACTACAACGGCGCAATAAAGACGAGGAAAACTGTGCAACCATCAATGGACGTAACCACTGAGGAAGTATCTTTTCAAAGAAGTCAGCAACTAAGAGAACTCTACGACTCGTTATCAGCCGGTGAGTCGAATCAGCACGGTCGACGTCCAACTGCAGCATTGTCACCGGAGGACTTAACGGAGACAGAATGGTTCTATCTAATGTGTGTCTCATTCTCTTTCCCTCCTGGGGTTGGGTAAGTAACTAAATACACATTCATTCATTATATATATTTATGCACGATTTTCTTTTCACCGCAACCCATATAGTTGATATGTAAACAAATGTCTTACGTCACACATTAGCATGTAAGCAAAGTTAGATGACCTTTTTATTAGGGCATTACATTTTAATTTTTTAACATAGAAAATCATAATATCAAACCCATTGCTTTCTTAATTGAGAAAGTCTCATATAAAACCTTTTTACGTGTAAAATCAATAAATAGAAGGTATTATTAGTAGTTACTTTAAAAATGTTTAAGTCTATTTAGTATGAGTTTTACACTAATTAGTGGCAAAGCTAAGAGACCCAAAGTGCGGGTCATACGGTAAAATTATAACAAGCTAAGTACATTCATAAAGAATACGGTTACTACCGTAAAATTACCAAAATCTGCAGACATACACTTAGATTAGTTTCTCTAGGATAATTGGAGTATAAATCTCTAGCTTTGTCCCAGTTATTTGTTTATTTTTAATTAAAATAGCTCTCACAAAAAATAAAAAATATAAACAAACGACTAGGTTATACGGAATATTATTTTATGTTTTACCAATTGACAAGTCTATATAGCAGGCTAATGGATGTTTACTGTTGTTATGTCTTCGGAAAGGAGTCACTTTTTACCATTTGTTGGTTGTTTTGTTATGTGAGTTTAATTCCCCAACTTCTTCCACTAGAGAAAGCTGCCCTAATTTGGAATCATACTTTTGCTCAGCTGCACTACTTGTTTTCCGTATTCTTTGCTGAAATGTATAGTCCCTTCTTTGGAAGGCGATGTAACTAAGTTCTATGAATAGCCTAAGCTACCTTGGCACTAAATAAATGTACCTTTATCATCCAAAAAGAAATATTAATAGCCATTAACCGAGCGATAGATTTTTATTTGACTCAAACAGAAGCCATAGATAGATTTCGATTTATAAATTTTGAGAATAATTCGGAATTCATTTTAATTAGTTAAATTTTGTGTGAATAAAATTTAAATGAATACAACATAGTTACATAACCTAAATACTATCATCATGACATCAATTTCACAAAATATTAAAAAAAAAATGTCTCAATAATACGTAATTCATTTTAATTTAATTTTCTTAGAATATTGCATTTTTCAGATACCGTGAAATATATATGTTGATAACATAAATTGCAAAATGCCATCACATGCGTGTTACAAAGTTGTAACTTGTAAGTGATTATTTAATATGATTGTCTATGAGATGCTTTTATCATACAAGGTTTGTTCAAAAAGTATTTATCACTCTCTTCCATCCAACAAATTATTTACGTTTCATTAAAATACTTCTCATGAAAGAATAAAAATTTAAATGTCCTGTTAAATGAGAGAGATTAGTTTCTAGTACTTGTAATGGATGGATAAATTTCTCAAAAAATAATTCCTTTTATTTTTTATTTTTTTAAAAAAAATTATAAATTTCTTATCGAGATAACACATCTAGGCCTATATACCTGTCGCCCTTGGCCACAAATTTTCTCTTATCAATAATTAAGGCCCCTCGACAATGCAAAATGAAAAAAACACTTATTATTATATGACAATTTAAGAAGCACGGATATTTCTCGAAATTTTTCTTCTTTTTTTATTATTGTTGAGGTGTTTAAAACATTTATAAATTTCTTTTTTATTATTGTTGAGGTGTTTAAAACATTTATAAATTTCTTATCCAGTGACACCGCTAGGCCTATATACCGGTCGGCCTCGGCTACAATTGAAGTTACTGTTTTAAAGTACATGTAGAATTGATTGTAAGTGAATATAGCAATTGAATACATTCCAGTTTGTCTCAAAGAAGTAGTTGTAGTGCGTGAAATGAAAGGTGATAAAACAAAGTACACTTGTAAGAAAGGTGTAATAAGTATGAGACTGCTATGAAAATAATGGGTGGGTTTGAAGTTTGAAGAAGGAAGGGTTAGTTATAGTATACACAAGTAATATAAAGAGTGTGCATAATTAGGAGTAATTGCAGTTAGCATCTTATGCTTTTTATAGCCCAAATTGGTGTGACCACTTCAACCCTATGGCTAAAACCAAAACTATCAACAAGCTTTTAATACTTCCTTCTTATGATATCGACCCAACAACAAGCTGCTTTCATTTGTTACCACAATATTATTTCTTGTTTTGTTCATCAATTTAATTTTCTAAAAAAATTGTAGCCAATATATATTGTGAGATAATGATTATCGCATGAATGTATCCACTAATACAAATAACGTCTCAAGGACGGGCGTTAGACGTTATGTGATAGCTCCGCACAAGCCGTCGAGTCAATATTATTACAAAGATTAGAAACAAAAGCAGGAGCAAAGTCCCACCAAAACATCCCAATAGCACACTTTGATAATAAGGGCAATAACAATAGTTGTAGTTTAATTTCATACAACATTTTTCCATTAACACATAAGCGCACATTATTATATATGAAACCTTTATTTCTCTCGATAGTAAAAGTTTCATACACTATTTGTGGGTCCTCTTTTTCTCTCTTTTAATGACATCAAACTCTTTTTCTCTCTTTTATTGACATGAAACTCATTTCTTACTTTAGAAACCAGTTTCATAAAATATTCCCCTTATTTTCTATCTCAATATTCTCAATTATTAAAGAACTCTTTATATGATATGAAACTCCTTATATGTTTATATTACCGTTGTTATTGCCCTAACTGATAGCACAAGGAAAATCATAAAATGGAAGACTTTGTATGTGAATTGAGAAAGTGGTAATGACTAACTAACTTTGTCAAGGTATGTGAATTGAGAAAGTGGTAATGACTTTGAATGTGAATTGAGAAAGTGGAAGACTTTGTATGTGAATTGGTGACGACCAAGTATATATGAATTTGAACAGGTTACCAGGGAGGGCATATGCAAAAGGTCAGCATGCATGGCTAACTGGTGCTAATGAGGTTGACAGCAAAGAATTTTCTAGAGCTATCCTTGCCAAGGTATTACTATACATTACATGCCTTTTTCATTTTATATCACTCATGTAATAACCAATTAGATTACAATTATTTGAATATACTTATGCAATTAAAGTCGTGTTTAAACAAAGGGACACCTTTTTTTTTAAATTTGTGTCTTAAATCTATTAGTCGCCGCTTCGAATGACTATGATGGGGTCAGCAAATCGGGGTCTAGGGGTGAAACGCCCTGGTGGGGGATCAGGGGCAACGCCCCCAAAACCTAATCGGTATATATTTGTTATCTGTATGGGCTAAGGTTTCTATGTTGGGCATTTGTAAGTCATTCTGTATTAGGTCTTAGAGATTACTATTTAAACTCTCTAAGCATCACCCAAGTAGTTATGCATTTAAATTCGAATCTGAATTTGTAATACTCCTCACAATATCAATAAAATTCTTCTCCCTTCTACCATGTAGACGTAACTAACACACCGTTAGTGAAGCACGTAAATCTGTGTGTTGTTTTCTTTATCGTTCTTTATCTATCCTTTCCGCGTCTGTTATAACACTACTTTAATTTCTACAAATTAAAATATTGTAATTTAATTTTAAATCCAATTTCGTAAATCGGTTAAAAATCATGTGAAATTGAATAGGGGATGTCCGACTCCATGTCAACGAAAAAATTTACGTAGAAAAATAGATATTTGCGTTTGTAAAGAAAAAGATTAAGCTCATATTTTGCAAACGATCGAAGCATATTTTTAATAACGAATAACATTAGAAAAATACGATTAACACATGTTAATAGCACATTTCACTATCAAATTTAATTAGCATTACTTACAACACTACAAGTGAGAAAGACACATGGCCAACTTAAAGGCAATCTAAACTAGTAACAATGAATTTGGGGAACCTGAAGTAGTAAATTGGAGAGCGAACTTAAAGGTAAAATGTTCACCCAATAAAACCAATAAAAGGGCGTAAAACACAACTCCGAGACCAACCTTTTAACCGCTGCCCAACATGATCCCTTACGACAAAGCTTATATTCTCCATGAGACCAACCATTCGATATTATTTATCTATAAATATTATAAAAAGACAAGCAAAAGCACCACATTTCACCATTTAAGTATTTATATGCAATTTATCAAGCCACATCATCATTCCTAATTTTGAAAAGAAAAAAAAAACTAAAATGAATTTCTAAACATTAAATGCAAATAAATAACATAATAAATATTAAACTTTAGCCTATTTAATTTTCAAATATTAAACAACAATCAAAAATTAAAATATATAGTAAATTTTAATTTCTATGTTTATTGTTAGAATAAGATAAAGACAAATAAAAATTACATCATTCGAATTTTACGCAGTTATAAGAAATTAATGAATTTTGTAAATGTTAAATGCAAATTAATAATAGCAAATAAACAATAAACTTTGGCGTTTTAATTTTGGATATACAATAAAATTCAAAATCAATATCCATACTAAATTTTAAATTGCAACGTTAATTGTTATAATAAGTCAACGAAAAATAAAAATCACATCACCCTAATTTTAAACTGTTTATATATGCAACTCCCACTTTTTGTAATAAACATCCCCAATTTAATTAAATTAGATACATTTCTTATAATATGACAAAGAGTTTCTTTTTCTTTTTTTTTTTGGGGTGGGTGGGGAGGTAGGGGGTATGTAACCACCTTTTACCGCATACAATTGTAAGGATAACATAGTGTAATAAAAAGATAATTTTCAAAAGTTAAATTATCGTTCAATACAAAAATGAAATATTACAAGAATATTAATAAAAAAAGTATTGTATTGCGAAGAGATAAAAATAACTGCAAAAACAAAAAGCACTGTAGTGGAAGAGGAAAAAAAACAATATAAACAAAAAAACAAAAGATCAAACACATCAATTGCCCCATAAAAAAATACCTCAAGTGCCCCGTAAAAAAAACAAAGTAAAATGTAAAAAAAAAAAAAATGTAATATTCCACTACGCACCAACACCCAAAAACAAAACCAGAAGTATCTTCCCACCAATAACACTCTCATCCCATCACACCTCTACCACCAACTCCGCCACCCATTTCCAATCAAGCACTAACTTGTCAAGTGCTAATACCCTCGCATCTCACTACTAACCTGTCAATGATGAAAAAGAGGTATGAAATTTTTGATTTTACAATTGACACAATTAAATTTGTATCATAATTCATAATGTTTAATTAAATAGTGCAATTTGCTTTGATACATCAACATCTACTATATATAAGCTTATTTGAGATAATATATTAAGATTTTTGATTATTCTCACCAAGATACATAGATTATTTTACTTTATAAACAACAATTTTGCAGTTATGTAATGCGTCAACATCTTTCACAAAATTAAAGAATTTTCATCTAAGTGTTAGCTTACACAATATGCCTCAAACGCACCCGTGATTTTCACGGGTAAAAAAATTAGTTTATGTTCAAACAATTGTAACACAAGATGGAAGCCACAATACGTTAAATAAGAGGAATGCAGTAAAAGACAGTAAGAATGGATCTAAGGGGACCCAAACAAAGAGGTCCAATTGTCATCCCAAGGACGGATCGCCTCCCCATTTCTAATCGATAAAATTAAAGAATCTCCAATGGTATGGCACTCGAGACCAACAAAACTCCAAATATGAGAGCCGGGAAAAAAGGGAAAGGTTGACGACGATTATTAATGTATTCCCTTAAGTGAGGAGCAAAACTGTCGTGAAGGAAAAGATTTCTCTAGTAAATACAGGCGGAGAAAGCAAGAATGGTGGTCTTGGAGCTGCGGACGGTGCTCAAACCACCAGAAGACTTATGTAGGGTGGCATGATTCCAATTGAGGAGATGGATGCGGTGATAAAATTAGTGGTGAAGGATATAAGGTAAGTCAGCCTGCATTGAAAGAAATCTTGATCGCTCTAATAGGCAAGCTTATCAAGAACTTTGTCAATAATGATAGGTTGAACATCAGAATGATTGGTTACTTGCAAGCGAGCGAAAATCCAAATACGAACGAGGGAAGAGGGATGAGATAAGCCAAGGAAAAGTTCAAACATAGATCATCAACAGAGCTACTATAAGGTGGGAAATATATGCGGCTCTTATTAAAGTTTATCTTTTTACCCTAACCCAAATAACATTCATTTAGAGCATATTGAAAAACTCACAGAATCGACACATTAGAATAATATCGTTGGGAATGAAGAGGTGGGATTAAGAAGTGTTGTGATTTTCAATAGGGAGGGGACTCCCATCAAAACAAGCATTACAGATATGGGGGGAAATCACGTCCATACCAATGATTAATGAACAGAAAGGGGAAGAGAGGATCCCCTTGGTGGATGCCACGAGAAGGAGTAAAGGATGCAGGGAGGAAACTATTAAGGGAGATGCATCTCCTAATGAGGTCGATTGATGAGTCGTCATCAAATCTAAGATCAACACGACACTTACGAATATGTTATCACAATGTGTCCTTTAGCAAATACGTAAAAATTGGTAGATCGATTAGTCAATCTATTTTTTATGTCAGGATTTAAAATTTTTTGCATAATATAACGTTTACCAAACATGACCTGTAAAAAAATATTACGACAAACTTTTCATTAAAAAAAATTCATAGAACCATGATGACACATGTCTTCGTTTAATTATTTCAACAAAATTTGTTTTATGAGTATATAGTTATTGATGTTCACGCTTTGATCACTTCCTCGATCCCAACTCAAATTATCGTGTTTTTTTTTTGGATTAGTTCAGATTTCCTTTATTGTTATTTTTGGTTACCTTATTTGCCTTATTTTTACAACAATTTGCTTTTAATTACTTCTCCTATTTAATTGTTTTTCTTAGGGTTTTGTATTAAAAAGAAAATAAAATTTAAAGTCAGCTCAAAAGAGTATTACAATTATTGAAAAGTATTTAATTAAATAAGTACTTGTGTCTAATATGAAAAATGACATGTAAAAAAATCTCTTTCTGTGCTGTTTGTTGAACTTTTTATTATTATTCAAATGAATTCTAACTTCTTTTCGTTGTTATTTGCACGGTTATAAACATTGACATGTCAAACTGAACCTTACCAGAGTGCTCGAATACAGGTATATTATCTTATCAAATTTAAAATGAAAAAAATTGAGTGTCAATTGATTTTATTTTGTTGGTAGTATTATTAATTAATGATGTATAACTTATGTCGTTCAAGATTTGTCAATATTAACTATTCTTGAAAAATGAGACAACGATAAGATAAGTTGAAACTATTTTGGAACATAACAACTTGGAATTATTTAGAGAGGACCGACTAAAATTCATATTAATATGAGTAGTTTATCATCGACTTTGTTTTTATTAAATTAGTGTACTTAGAAGCTGATACATACTCGCAACATGGTTTATGTTCCATTTTCATATTTTTTTGAATTCACCGCTATTTTAAGTATAATTACTTACTAGACACTTTATATGATACAACTACATAAAAGAGAGTTAAAATAAAGGGTACATAAATTTTATGTTGAGATTATTGAATTAGCAAAAGAAAAGCAAATCATCACGTATAGTTTCAAACTTTGTTGGTAGTAAATTTCGAAATGTGAGTATGCGATGTATATTTTCATCTGATTCTTTTATTGCTAGATATCCGAACACAAGATATCAAGAATATTAAGATCGACAGATATCTAATTTCTCGATCTTCTACTTTAGATATTGGTCCGAAATAGTACTTTAAATTGGATATTTGATCCCTACTCTACCTTACTTTTATATGATTATATAAAATTGTATATAGATCAACATTTAACAAATTGAATTTTAGTACCCCTTATCAGCAGTAATTTATGTTCTTTTACTTTCCTAGACAAAAGATTTTTTTTTTTTTTTTTTTTTTTCATGTGAAATATATATTTATGTTTGATAATCTTCCTCGTGGATAATAAATATAATTATTAAACAATTAATTGGTACATATATAGCTACATAGGAATTAATAGTTTTCTAGTACTCCCTTCATTATATTTTTTATTTATAAAATTAAATATAATGGAAGAAGTTTATACGCACAAGTAATATTTTTGATATAATTTCACTTGCAGACTGTAGTATGCATTCCAGTGGTCGATGGTGTAATTGAATTGGGCACCACTGAACGAGTAAGTAAATATCTTCATTGATAAAATATTTTGATCTTAGCGAGAGCCTCTTCCATCCTTTTTCTATCATCAATAACACTAATTCTCATTTGTGACGGACGTATCCGTCACAAATGAGAAGAAGGGTACCAAATTGTGATACAAAATGCCCAAATAGAGGAGAGAGGAAAGCAAGTGGGGGGTGTCCCCACCTTATCCCCCTATTTGTTTTGTGAGTGGCATTACCCGTCTTCATTTGTGACCCGTCACAAGGGAGACGCTTTGCATCAATAATATACTGTTATAGTTTTGAGCCAATTGGTTTCTACTACAGCATACTACATAATACGGAGTATCATACTACTCCCTCCTATCCGCTATTTTCTTCCCTATTTCCTAAAACGGATTATTCAAATTTTCTTCCCCTTTCTATTTTTGGTAACAATTTACTTTTATTTTATTCATTCCTCTCTCCTATCACAAACCCCACCCAACACTTTTACTCTTATTTTATTCATTCCTCTCTCTTATCACCAAACCCCACCAACTCTTTTAGGGGGTGTTTGGTTGGGAGGTTTGGAATGGAATGAAATGGATTCTACTCATTCTAGTGTTTGGTTGGGGTATTTTGAAATGGAGTTAGAATCCTGTTGGATTCTATCTCCACCCCAACCCCTTGGAATCTCATACTCACCCCCTCCCCCATGGATTCAAACTTCATTCCTTTATATTTATTTTTCTAATGAACCAAACATGTTTTGAAAGGTTTGGAATTAGAATCTCATACTTCTATGGTTTCTCATCCCAATCCATTCCATTCCTAAGCAGTGAACCAAACGACCCCTTACTCTTATTTTATTCCTACCCCTCTACAATCCCCCAACCCCACATTTTCTTTTATCAATATAATACTCCCTCCCTTAATCTCCGTGCCCACTTGAAAGGGGAAGAAAATAGTGGATGGGAGGGAGTATTAATTTCTCAATTACTTGTACGGATAATATGAAAAGTTGTAGTCCCCGTTATCATATTGTTATACTCCCTCCTATTCAGCCTATAGTTTCCCTTTCATTATAATACTACTCACATATATTAGAGAAAGGGGAACTATAGGCTGAATAGGAGGGAGTATTATTAGTTTAGACCCCACGCAATAAATGCGCGATTTTTATAGAGTTTTTATTTTTATATTACTTAATCATAAATTAACACCTTATTAATTTTTCATATTTCACGTAATTATATTTTGATATGAGAAACAAAAAAAATTGAACTGCAAGATTATTCAAGAAAACCGTGTAAAATTGAACTGTAAAATAATAGTGGTAGTTCATTAATTGTTCATTTTCTCGTTATTGTATTTTGTTTCGGGAAAAAAAAAAATTAATCCAAGAGAATTGAGTAATGTGTTGAAATGAGTTTTTCAAAAAGTATTTTTTATATTACAAAGCTAGCGATACCAATTTTATAAATTCTCTCAATTTTTGTTGTCATGAAAGTAATCAAAACGATTTATAGTTATTGTTTATACATAGTATGAGTTAAGTAATTCTTAAATAATAGCATCCATAAAAGATTTAATAGTATCTATTTTTATATTATTTATTCATATTTTAGAGAAAATATTATAGTTTAATGTTTAGTGAAAATATATAATTTAATGAAAAAATTTGTATAATGAAATATATTATAATTATTAATTTCCTTATTTAGTAAAAACAATTAAATTATCATAGTTTTCTTATTTAAAAAGATGTTTTTTTGAGGGAAAACTTGTGAATTCACCTATTCTTTTAGTATATAGGAGATTTGAGTTTTTTTTTTTTTTTTTTTTTTTTTCATATTGTTAAATTAATTTCTTAAAACTTTTAAGCAAATAATTACGGAGTAGTCAATAAATTAAGAAAGCGTTCATTTATTGATCAGGGTCTACTAGATACTTAAATGTTTATTATGCATCAAAAGTATTGAACATTTAATTTTTAATTAATCTAAATACTCTTAATAGTTAATACTAAAATTGTTATGTGTGTTAGGTCCAAGAAGACTTATTCATTATCCACCAAGTCAAGTCAATTTCCAGGGACTATCACCATCAGCAGCACCACCGCGACCCTAACAAACAACTGCCTATACAATCAAAGCCTGCACTCTCTGAACACTCGACCTCGAACCCGACACCCTCCTCCTCAGTCCGGTCCCACTTTCACTCCCCACCAACCGCCACAATGTACACTACCCTCCAAGCAGCACCGCCACCATCACCTGTAGCAGTTGAGAATAATAAGGAGGAGGATGATGTTGAGGCTGAGTCTGACTCGGAAGCCCAAACCAACGCGGTCCCGGCCCAGCCAAGCGAGTTAATGCAGCTAGAAATGCCAGATGACATACGTCTTGGGTCACCTGCTTCCAACAACCTTGACTCAGACTTCCCTCCCATAATCACTCACCAGGTTCCACCTCAAACTCACCTTCACAGCCGAACTGGCGAGTCGACTAGAAGGTGGCCTTCAATCAGCAATAACAGCAGCTTTCAAGCAACTACCCTAGGTAAGTAAGTACGTTACTATGTTGTATAGTTAGTAGTAGTAGTAGTACTGAATTATATTAGCAATTAAATTACGCTTTTATAGTTCTTTATTTAGAAGAATTAAGTCGTTGCGTAACTACTATGAGTAATTAAAGGTAGACATAATTAACTAATAACGTTATTTAACTCTTTTAGATACTTCAAAAAGTAAATAAAGGTGGAATTAAAATGAAAATTACTGCATTTAATTGGGTAGAACCATAACCCCATAACTAAAGGAAGCTACACTCTCTCCTAATAGGATTCCCGCGATTTTTTTTAGGAAAAAAGTAATAAGATAATTTTTTCCCAAACAAATAACTATAATTAGAAATATAGATAAGATTAATGATGTTTCAACTATATGTAAAATTTGAACATAGCTTCGATCTCCCAAATGTCTCATACAACACATAAAGAGCTCTATGAAAATGTTGGGTACCACCCAATGACAATCCAGCACTATCCTTTGAAAACCCTTGATATTGTCAACGGCAACAATGAGAAGAATGAGATAAATTTATTTATTGAAGAGAATAAATAAATTTGTTTTTGTTATTTAGTGAGTAATACACTAATACTCCCTCCGATCCACACGAACACCAATGATAACATGGACCCATTTTTTGTGAGGAGAAAAGTGGGTCCATGTTATGTTACCGTTGGTGTGGATCGGAGGGAGCAGTAAGAAAGTGGTATTAAGGTTCCAAAGACAAAAGGAATGTGGGAGTGTCTTAAAAAAGCAAGCGTGAATTGATGGCATACTGACTTAATTCAGATTCCTATTTACGGGGTTATCAAGTGGTAACACAGTAAAGTTAAAAGTAGAGAATATTACTCCTCTTCGTCAACTGTTAAATAACCTTTTTGTTTACATCTTAGTCTGATAGTCTCGCATGCCAAACATTCCCAAATGTCTATCTTACGTACACATTGTTTGCTATTGCATGTCTACTACCACAAGTTATTCTTCTTCTTTATTGCGTTGGTTGATACTTCATCTTCCTTCGTCCTAGTCAATAGTTATTTATTGTCTTTTTATGTAAGGAGAAATTCAAACATAAATAACTATTAACTCAAATAAAGAGAGTATTTGTTGACTTACATAGCAATAGCAAAATTGTCTATATATGCTTTTCTCAACATAAATTTACTTTTTATGGCTTATTTACTTATTTAGGGTGTGGGTAATTCTTAGGATATTAATACACCTCAAATAAGTTAAAAAAATAGAGAAGAACAACACAAATTAATAGCACAGCTTTATAAGGAGAGTATAAATTCTCGTTTAAAAATGTCTTAAGCGAAAAACAAGTTAAATAGGATAGATTATACAAAAGTATAATGCATTAGACTTGGCAAAAAATCTTATCAAATCTGAATTGGGTGATATTTGACTAGTTTTAATGTCTTGTGATAGTTATTAGTTCCTACTTCACTCTTCTCCTCATTTTAAGCTTTATTACCTGTAATAATTACTTTCATCTTAAGCAGACCATATAAGTTCGATTAGACAATTAGTAAAGATTAGAAACATATAGCAAAAATGATAACTAGACATAGAAGTTCCAAAGTATAGATAATACTAGTTTTAAACCCGTGCAAAAAATGCACAGATTGTAACAGTAGGCGTTATCGTTGAATACAGGAGCATATAAATAAGCGTGATTAAATATTTAATATTATGACATCATAAATAGTCGTGGTGGA
>VHZZ01004856.1:9375-22422 GCA_009801015.1 Silene noctiflora | reverse complement strand
TTGCTTGCATTTGATTGTTTTGGCTTGAGTTTTGAATTATTTACCATATTAGATTGCGGGCACACTCTCATGAGTCGAGGATAGTTGAGTGTTTATTCACAAAAATGTCCTTATACACAAAATTGAGTTATGAGTGGATCGTGAGAGTAGGAAAGTCAAAAGATCATGCAAGAGAGCCGAAAAGTTTATTTGAACTCAACCAAGCTACCTCATCGTGTAAATCTCATCCATGCTTTGCTTATCCTTTTGCCCATGTTGTCTCGGGATTTGAATCATTAGTTTGTTTGCTTATTTGGGATTTGCATTTGAGGGATGATTTCTTGCTTGAGGACAAGCAAGGGCTTAGCTTGAGAGAGTTTGATAGGTGCTTATTTTATATACTTTAACCCCTTAGATAAGCTCCATTTCACACGTCATTTAACATTTATCATAGTGTTTTTGAGCTAATATTGTATATCTAGTTGCACTTGCTTGTCTAAACATGTTTTGTAGGTAATTAAGCTTTTAGGAGCTAAAATCTACTAAATTATGCAAGCTAGAGTACAAGGCTAAGTTAAGAAGCAAGATTGGACTAAGTATGAAGATTTGCATGGGTTTTTGCATGACAATTTAGTGGATTAATGAAGGAAATACAAATGAAGTCAATGCAAAGTAAAGCCCAAATGTTTGAAGTCCAAAATGAATGAAGAGGCATGGGATTTCAAATGATCACAAAAGTTAGGGAAAATGCAATTAACCAGGTGATTAATCGCACAATTAAACACCAACATTGGATATCATTAGAGTTAATGCAAGAAATTAAGGTGCCCGGGCTAGAAACCAACGTCCCCGATCGGGGTGGGGTGTCCCCAATCGGGGACGCAACACTTTATGTGCATCCGTTACTCCCTTGTTTCCTTATAAATACAAGGCCTCGTCAAGCATTTTCACACACCCCCTTACACCATTCTACACACATTTTCTCTCATAATTCTCTCTAAGTAGTAGTAGTTAGGTTAGTTTAGTTAAGAGTAGTTTAGTATTTTATTAATGTTACAAACAATTTCATTTATAATTTCATTTCAATTCAAGTTATTGTTCTTCCTTTCCAAGTTATTCATTTCCATTGTTCTTCAATTGAACTTCCCCTGTGTTCTTCGTTTACGGTAATTTTATTTAGCTTTCATTTTATTTACGTTATTTAATTTATAGTTCTTATATTATGTTTGCATTTTCATTTCTATTTAGCATTTCCATTTGTTATAATTTTCATATGAGTAGCTAGATTTCATAAGTCTAGGAATTAGGGGAGTCATGTTAAATTAATAATTTAATCATGTTGTTAAATTGGTTAATAACTTATCATTTCTACACATGCTTAATTTGTAATGTTAATCTTAGTTTATTGATCACATTCTAGGATTAAATATGTTATACATTCTATAAGTCGAGAGGAACGGAAATGTATTAGAACCTAACATGTGTAGTAGATCGACCTAGCTCATAGTAAAAGCTTGTTAGGACCCGATTTAAGGCCGATGCTAAAAGTGAAAGCTGGGTATCTTTGGTCTAGATGATCATTTGTGATGTTAATTTAATAACTAATTCATATGTTAATTTACATGTATGAACCGAACTTCCTAGACGTCTTTTATTTTATTGGTTGCATTTACATTTTACTTGCATAAATCAATCAACCCCCGTATTTTGTGACCGACCGTGATAAAATTCTATCCATCACAACTAATTAACAACCACCGCACTCTCCGTGGATTCGACCCCTAAATACTACATTTATTTGTTGTACCTAGGGTAATTTATTTTTGATAGTGTTGCGACACCTTGTTACCTGTCTGTTGCCGCGAGTACCCTGATATATGTTGCTTCTTCTTAGATACCTAATACGCCCTATTTACGATGTGTAGGAAATCCTACATTCGACATGTTTGAGGCTATTTTTCAGAGTGCCAAGAGAAAAGCTGTTGCCAGTCCTGCTAATTCTGCTTCTGCTAAGAGGAGAGAACCTGAGTCCATCCCCTAGGATACTTGGGGTTCTGGGTCCCAAACTGCTCATCTCAGCGTGGAACCTATTAAAGCTACTCCCTTGTCTATCCACCCACCAACTCCGCCATCTATTCCTCGCTCCGGAGGAGGCGGTCACCTCATCTTCCCCGAAGGTTTCGGAAACCCGAAGTTGGTCCCTTTCTAGCCTTCAATGGACCAGATGTTGTTTCCCGCATTCGTTCAGGAGTTCCATGAGCTTATCCTGAGCAAATGGCTGGGTCCAATGTGGTGGACAACTTTATCGTGAGTTTCTCTCTCTCTTTCCTCCGGTCTTTTGTGCCTTGCTGTTTCAGCACTCTTTACCTATTGCTGTTGTTTCTGCCATCAGTCCCTGCAATCTGGCCTTTATAGCAGGATAGTGATCATGAGGATGAGGACCGAGAGCCTGGCTACTAGCTCCAAGAACAAAGAGTTGACCACTGTGTTTACTGAGATGAAGCAGCAGCGTGCTGAATTGAGATCACTAGTGGTGGACCTGAAGGTTGATCTAGCCGAGGTTAGGAGCCAGAGGAAGCAGGATGCTGATCAGCTTGCCCGAACTCAGGAAGTGTGCAGGGAGTATACTGAGGGCATGTCCCGTGCTGAAGAGAAGATCCAGGATCTGATTGAGCTGGCCACCAAAATTGAGGCGCACGCCACTTGGTAGGGGAAGATCAATGGTATGCATGCTGTGCTGGAAGGCGGGCTTACCCTGAGATACCTGGAGGATGAAGATAAGCAACTCAACAACCTATTCCCAATGCCCCTGATCTCAGTCTCCTGATGCCTGAAGTTGGCGTGGTTGACTCCCCAGTCGGTGATGCTATCATGGGTGAAGTTGTTGTGGTTCAGGAAACTGATATTGAGGCGGGTGTCACCCAGGATGCCCTGGAGTCAGTTCCGTTCCTTAGGTAAGTTTATTGTCTTCCCAGGACTATTGATGTACATGCTTGCTTATGGGGCCCAGACGATACTGAGTACTCAACGTCGGTAGCTACCTTGGAGGTGATATTAGGGTTAGCTGCGTGAGCTCCAAGATGCGGCCAAGCTCCCTTTTGTGTCCACACTCCTAGTGAGGGTGCCTGATCCTGGAATTAGATTGGGCATGTTGGAGTATCATGTACCTTGTCACCCCGCGTTCAGGAATAGGTTCCTGGTTGCACCACACCTGATAGGCGGTAGAAATTAGAGCGCAGAGTCTTTCTTATGTGCTTACTCCACAACCTTTTTTTTGGGAGGAGTTTCTGGCTACTGAAACTTCCTTTGTACACTAAGGTTTCTCCCCTTGGTCAGGTGTGGTACTTCTTCAGGTGAAGAATGTTCCATGGTTTGTAGATGATTTTCCCTTGCATGGTCATCAATCTGTACGCACCATGGCCAATAACACTCTCCACCTGGTACGGTCCTTCACATTTATGGGCGAATTTACCAGCTTTATGGTTTTTTGTATTCTGGAATACTTTTCGGAGAACCGGGTCTCCTACTTCTAGGAGCCTGATCTTCACATTCTTGTTGTAGCTCTTAGCCATTGTTTTCTTGTAGGAGGCTTGGCGTATCTGAGCGCTTGTCCTCAATTCGTCGATGATCTCCATGCTCTTGGCCATCTCTCCCAGTTTCAGTTCCCCTGTCATACATCCATACATGTGGGTAGGACTAGAACCTCTGATAGGATTACTGCCTCTGCTTCGAATACCAGGCTGAAAGGTGTTTGCCACGTTACCATCTTTGGGGTGGTTCTATCTGACCACAGGGCTAATGGAAGCTCATCTGCCCATTTTCCTCCTAGCTCCACCAGTCTTTTTCTCAAGTTTTCCACAATAATCTTATTACTGGATTTGGCTTGGCCGTTGGACTGAGGGTTCCTGGGTGCTGACTTCTTCGGTGCAATGTTTCACCTGGCGCAGAATCATTCCGCATTGTCTGACACGAATTGTGATCCGTTGTCACATATGATTTCTTCTAGGATTCCAAACGTGCAGAGTATGTTACGCTTGATAAAGGAAATCACTTGTTTTTCATTTACCTCGGTGAATGCTTCAACCTATGTCCATTTGGAGAAATAATCTGTCATTGCTAGCATCCACAACCTGTTTCCTGGGGCCATGGGCCCACAATATCCATCCTCCATACAATGAATGACCATGGTGAGATGATGGGGTGCATAGGTTCTGCTGGCTGGTGTATCATGGGAGTAGATCTCTCGCACGCGTCACATTTTTTGACGTACTCGACTGCATCCTTCTTCAGAGTGGGCCAGAAATAGCCTTGCCTGAGAGCTTTGTTTGAGAGACTGCTGCCCCCTACATGGTTTCAACATTCTCTGTTGTGGATGGCATGCATGACTGTCTACGCTTCTGCCTTGTCCAAGCACCTCAAGTAGGGCCATGCCAACGATCTCCAGAATAGTACGCCATCGATTATGATAAATCTTAAGGCTTTTATCCTGGAGCTTCCGCCTTCTTTCCTATCTGCCGAAAGCTTATCTTCCGTCAACGATTAAATGAACGGCCGTCGCCAGTCAGGGTCTGCTGGCTGTTCATCTGTTCTTGCTAATACTGCAGCGGACTCAGCTGGGTCAAGACTCTAGTCAACATCCGGTTTATTGTCGTCTTCTTCGGTTATTTTTTGGATGTATAGCTCTAGTACATGCACGATTGGTATGTTGAATAACTCTGCTGGTTTAAACGTTGCCCCCTGGGTTGCCAATGCGTCAGCTTCCACATTCTGGTCCCTGGAGATCTGGTTTATCTAGAAGCCCTCGAATTTATGCTTTAGGCCCTTGGCTAAATTAAGGTATGTTGTCATATTCGAGTCTATGACCACATACGAATCATTCACATGGTTAACAATGAGGAGGGAGTCATTGTATACCTGCAACTTTCTGACTTTCAAGTCAAGTGCCATCTGCAACCCTAATATGAGTGCCTCATACTCTGCCTCATTGTTTGTTGGCTTGAATTAACACCTGAATGCTTGCACAATCATGTCTCCTTGGGGGACCTTAGTACTAGGCCCACCCCTGCTCCCCTCAGATTGGAGGCTCCATCTATGTGCAATACCCAAGCTTCGTCACCTTTGATCTCTCTCAGGCTCAAGGTTTCTTCTTCTGCTTGTACCTATAAACCAGGAATGAAATCTGACACGAAGTTTGCCAGTGCCTGGGATTTGATTTCTGTTCGGGGTTCGTATCGTATGTTGTATCCGCTTAGGTGTACTGACCATTTGGACATTCGTCCTGATAGCTCTGGCTTTCTCATCACATACTTTAATGGATAATTAGTCGTGACATGTATGGTGTGTGACTCAAAATAAGGGCACGGTTTATGAGATGCAGTAACGAGAGCAAGTACTAATTTCTCGAGAAATGTGTACCTGGTTTCGGCAGATAGCAGAGATTTACTTATGTAATAGACAGGCTACTGGGCCTTATCCTGCTCCTTGATAAGGACCGCGCTTACTGCTGCCTCGGTGACAGATAGATACAGGTACAAGGCTTCTCCCTGCTCTGGCTTTACAAGCAGGGGATGTGAGCTAAGATAGTGTTTGAGTTCCTGGAAAGCTGCTTCATGTTCCGCTGTCTATTCGGACTTATGGCTTTTCCTTAGGATGTCATAGAATAACTTACACCTTTCTGAGGACCTGAATATGAATCTACTCAACGCCTCTACCTTTCCTGGTAGCTTCTAAACGTCCTTAGGTCTTTCTGGAGACTTCAGTTGAAGCACTGACTTTATCTAATCTGTGCAGGCTTCTATCCCCATCTGGTTTACTATATACCCCGAGAATCTTTCCGAGGATACTCCAAAGGTGCATTTGGAGGGATTCAGCTTCATCTTGTATTTCCATAAGGTGTCGAATATTTCTAACAGATGCTGCATATGCATACCAGCTTTCTTAGACTTGACAACCATG
Source organism: Silene noctiflora (assembly GCA_009801015.1). Taxonomy (NCBI): domain Eukaryota; kingdom Viridiplantae; phylum Streptophyta; class Magnoliopsida; order Caryophyllales; family Caryophyllaceae; genus Silene; species Silene noctiflora. Next base: position 16,488 of record VHZZ01004856.1, on the reverse strand, counting down.
TCATCAATGTAGACTTCCATCGTTCGCCCAATCTGTTCCTTGAACATTTTGTTCACCAGCCTTTGATAAGTGGAACCTGCGTTTTTCAGACCAAAGGGCATTACATTGTAGTAACAGATTCCTCTTTCTGATATGAATGTTGTTTTCTCCTAGTCTTATGGATCCATCTTGATCTGGTAGTACCCACTGCAGGCATCTAGAAATTTTAGCATCTCGTGTCCTGCCGTGGCATCTACCATGGCGTCAATATGAGGCAGTGGGAATGGGTCCTTTGGGCACGCCTTGTTCAGGTTCGTGAAATCCACGCAAACCCTCCACTTGCCATTCTTCTTTGGTACTACTACCACATTGGATAGCCACTCTGGATATTTGACTTCTCGTATCTTTCCAGCAGCCATGAGGTTATCTACTTCCTTGTTTATGACATGGTTCCTCTCGACTGCGAACTTCATCCTTCTCTGCTGTATTAGATGACACTTGGGATCCATGCTTAGATTGTGCGTTATGATAGACGGATCTATACCCACCATGTCGTCATGTGACCATGCGAAGCAATCCATGTTTGCTTTGAAAAACCCCACTAGCTGCTGTCTGATGTGCCCCGTACACTCAGCTTCAACCAACACCGTCCTTTCAGGATGCATCTCATCCAAGATGACTTTATCTAGCTCTTTAGCAGGTGGCTCAATGAATTTATCTTGAATGCGCTAGCACTGTGATTGATATGCTGGCGGACTGACTGTGCACTTTAGCGCTTTCTTATAACAACCTCTGGCTTCATCCTGATCCCCTTCTGATCTCCTCTACTCCCCATGGCGTGGGGAATTTTACGCACTGGTGGTATGTTGAGGTTATTGCTTTCATTAGGTGTAACCACGGTCTTCCCAAGATGACATTGTAGGTGTCAGGGCCGTCAATCACCAGGTACCTTGCTTGTTGATTCCTCCTGCGTAAGTTGGTATTGTGATTTCTCCTAGTGAGTGAGCGGTCTCTCCGCTGAACCCTACCAATGCTACGTTCTTCTTTGACAGGTCTTTCTCACTAAACCCTATGCCTTTTATGGTATCCAGCATAATCAAGTTGACTGAGCTTCCGGTGTCCACTAGTACTTTCCTTACTATGCAATTTGCCATAGATAGCGTTATGATCAACGCATCATGGTGCTCCCGGTCATCACGAACGTCTACTTCATAGAAGGTGACAGCTGGCAAGCTGCAATGGATGATTCTGTAAGAGGATTCTGGTTTGTCACCTTTGCTTTCATTAGTATGCCTCTTTGCGGTCGAGTACGTATGGCCACTCAAATCTGAACCTCATGTTGTCACGTTTATTATTTTGGTGCACACAGGTTGCGGGGGCAAGTTTTGCCTCATAGTGCTGACCTTAGCCTGTTTCCTGCCCCCACGTGGTAACAAGTGGTCCAGGTTTCGACTTCTCTCTGTAGGTTGAAGAAGTCTTGTGTGTTGTGCCCTATATCGTTATGGAACTCACACATTTTTCTGCTGTCTTTCCTCCACCACTTCTTTTCCACTGGTGGCTCAGGCCACTTGACCTTATCTCCCAAATGTTTCAAGGCTTGCAGAAGTCCTGCCATTCCAGTGGTGAAGACATACTCGGTCAACTTCGATGACGGTGGTCTTTCTCTGCCTTCCACCTTGAGCACTGTCTTCTCCTGGGGACTGCTATAGGGTTTATATCTTTCTTCCTTTCTTTCGGATGCTGCTTTTTTTATCTTCTCAACTCCTAGGATCTGCCTCCTGGAAAAAATGTCTTCTTCCAATCTTATTGCTCCCGTCACCTTTGCTTGGACATCCTCGAATGTTCGGCAGGGATGCCTCGTCAGTTCTTTATATAGGTCCGAATCCTAGTGCAATACCTATGGAAACGCTTCTACAGCTGTTGGTATGTCACACCCTCTGATGGCAACCTTCTCTTTACTGAATATGGTAACGAAGTCTCGGATTTTTTCATCTAACCCTTGAACTATCCGATAGAGGTCGCTGGTGTGCTTCTCAGGTCTCCTGCTGTTGGCAAATTGTTGCGTGAACGCATTTACTAGATCAGCAAATGTAGCAATTGACGTGTTTGTCAGACCAACGAACCATTATAGCGCGGGTTCATACAACGTCGAGCTGAACCCTTTGCACATGCATACTTCCTTTAGGGACCCTGTTGCTATTTTGACCATCATCTTCTGCTTGTATTGGTTGATGTGGTCAAAGGGATCCGTTGTACCGTTGTAAAGCGTCATGGTAGGGGCGTTGAATCCCTTTGGCACAACAACCATTGATATCATATCCATGAACGGGGAATCCGCGTAACTGCATGGGGTCGCTTTCTCCAAGGGAGCTGTCATCCTTGGGATCCTGCTCAATATCTCTATGAGTTCTAGATATTGTTGGTCTATGATGCTGTAGTTAACGGCGTTAGGGTTGTATACAGCCACCTGAGGATTTTGGGCGATGCCCCATGCCCAGTTCGTCGAACCCTGACTAGTAACTAACAGAGGTATGACTGTCACCAGCGAGCCTGGTTGCCAACCTGTTACCTGTTGACTGAAAATTCCAACACCAGGCGTCTGGTTAGTAGTAACCAAATTATTGTCAAGTGCGTTACCTGATATTATACTGCTTGCTGGCGGCCAGCCTTCTGGCGTGAGTTGTCCCAATCCGTGTGGAACTGTCCCGCTCGCTGTGGGCGTTCCAGTTAGGTCCAGTCTGGTTACTAACTCCAAAGGGAATGGTCGAGACTGCTCCCTGCTTCCTGACTCGTCGCTTAGGCTCCTAGTGACTTGTGTTTGAATCCTGCTTCCTGCTGGAACTGGTGTTGGTGTGACCCTTTGTTGGAAGGCATCTAGTTGTGCCCAGAGTGCTCGATTCTCTTCTGCTGCCCGAGCCTTCGCTTTTTGGTTCTCTTCTCTCATGCCATCAATGGTCCATTGCAGGTTGTCCATCCCACTGATTATGATTTGGGTGGGATTAGGTGGTGGAGCTACCTTCTGCCTGACGTGCCGAGCGTCTTAATCTCCTTGAGTGGGAGTCATCTCCCTTTCCGTTCTCAGCGGCGACTCAGTTTTCTTGGTTGTCTTTGGTTGACAAGCCTTCGGTGGGAGGTTTGTCTTCGAGCTTTGCCTAGATGCCGCTATTTTCGGGCTACATGATTTTGGTGCGATAGTCTGCATCCTCGGGGACTGGCTTCCTTCAGATCTCGTGGGAACACTTGATTTACTTCCTGTCATGATTGTTGTTGGAATTCGAACGATTAATGTTGACGACCGCTATGCCCCACGGTGGGCGCCAAACTGTTTTGGTATATTTTACCAATTAGGTCAATTTAGGGTCAAAGTAGTCTTATACGTTAGTCGTTTAATTGTACCTGTATGATCGTGATGTGTATGTTGTGCGAATACAAACAAAAGAGACTGAACATAAGAGATTTGGTGATGCGGGAAGCCCAATGTGGGAAACAATCGCGAGAAGGAGACTGTATCCTTCCAAGTTATGCACTGGCAATGGGAATGTGAGTACAAAGGAGGCAAGATAATATGCTAGTACAATTGATAAGACGTAATGCTCTTGTTTTCTGTGTATGATATTGTGTTCTTTTTCATCTTCTTGTCTCTCCTTATATAAGACCTTAACCCTAATTCAGGTTTAGCTTACTTAGTCCCCAAGTCTTGATTACCCTCCATCCGGGCCGCCTCCTACAATCCAGTTCCTTTGCCTCCATCTCGTTCTCCCAGGCCCATTACTATATCTCTTACACTACACCTAACCGCCGGGCCTTTCAAGTGTTAGCCCACTGTGTCCCAAGTTTCTCTTTTCCCTTTCAGCACTCCTCGACCCATCTCCTTTGTATAGAAATTGACCAAACAAGTATTTTAAACAATTATTCAAACACTGACAAACTGAGAAGCACCCTGAAAGGAACTGAAAATGACTGTTACAGATAGAATCGTTCTCAAAGCACTAAGCCAATGAGAGAGGGGTGTGAAATATGAGTCCAGCACACTGCAAAGACTCAGGGATCACTAACCCAGCACTAAGAAAAGGTCAAGTCTCCAGCACACGGCCAAGAGAGTGTTTAAGAAACAAGGTTTCAGAAATCTAATTTTTGGTTCAAGCTGTTTGTCTTTCTCATTCACGCTCCTTGGCTTATATAAGCCAAGGGTTTAAAGTTTACAAGTACATAAAGATAATCCTAGGTTTCAGATTAAGCCCAACTATCTTACAAAACAAAAGCAATAAAGCATAAAGGATAAAGCAGGATTCAGTTTGTCTTGTTCGCTTGTGCGGGGTCATTAAAAAGCCTTGGATTGTTTTGAGCTCTTGTCTGTTGACTTTCACATAAAGTGTCCCCCACATATCACCTAGATTTCGAGACAAGACAAAACCCAAGTCCCTGGTTGCAGTTCCTGCTCACATGTTAGTCTGAATAATGCTGGAATGTTGTGATATTTTGTTTCACTGAAATAAACTAGTAATGCTGAATAAAAAAGAACTTAGAACCTTTTGGAGATTGGTTTAATATGCACATAATGCTCTTAGGACTTTCATTAGGTTAAGCTTGATTGAGGATTAGACTGAACTGTTGAGCCAAAGACCTTGCCTTGGTCAAGGTTGTTCCTGGATTGTGATTAACTTGTTGATCAGTATTCTGAGCTCCTGCTCCAGTAAGCATCACATCTATAAAGCGCTAGTAGTTAGCAAGATCTAAGTCCACTTTTTATAAACAAATGAAATGGAAATTAACATTCTGAAAGCCTAAGATTGGTTTCTATCAGCATAATCCCCCAATATTAATCTGAGATAAATGATGAGGAGACTATTCTTAAAAGATGAATACGAAACAACAAAGGTCAATCGTTTGTACACGAAGCACCTAAAAAGGTATTACGGGAGGCTATGGTGGTCAGAATATTTAAACAGCGAAAACTGAGCATGCTATGCAAGTGGAAAATTTATAAAAAAATTCATCATGATTTCGGCAGCACTTTAACAAGACAGACAAAAGAAATTAGTTTAGGGAAAAAGATTGAAAAAAAAAGGATATATCACACTCAAAATCAAATAAAATTCAGATTGCGTAACTTCAAAAAATTATAAACTATTTTCTTCTTTGAGCCTGAAAGTATATACCGGCGATGAAACCAATAACGCAAAATGCTGAAAGTATAATTTCTTCTTTGAATTTGAGAGTATATAACTTAAAAAAAAAAAAAAGATCATTGATTCTCACCCTTGCACTTCACACACCACATTCTTCCCCACCAACGCTCTATGTCCAAACAAATACCGTAAAATGAGAATTATTCATACTAAAGATGATCACTAATCTGGGTATTATCCATTATCCATTCATTTCCTCTTCATAAAATCTAGTTTAATTAACATCCAAAAAGCATAAAACTTAAACAATCAAAACCACAGCTAATACGATAACACTAAAAATGGAAGGTCCCAAAAGAGCAATCAATTCAATTCTCTAAAAGTGTATTGTAGTATAACATCAAAAATTCAAACCTATACTACTAATCTACTAATATCTCACCCAAAATTCACCCAATACAATTACGAGTCCATGTCATATTTTAATAAAATTCCAATATGGTTAAAATATTATACAAATTTCCAAACATAAATGTTCATAACTTATATTGTCTCCGTTCCAATCATTTCTTACCTTATTATTGTTTGTTAGAAGTATTTTAATCAAAAGTAAACAAATGATTAGGATGGAGGAAGTACTTCAACCAAAAAAACCTTAAATACACAACTGAAATAAATATTATACAGCATTAGAGAAAAACCTGAGAAATCCAACAACCATAATTAGATTAAATAAGTAAGAAAGAAGGATATACGTGTACATCCTATAAAAGGGCAAGAATTTTCCAAACTTCGACAAAGACATTGCCTTTTTCTCAACGTGTTTATAGCTTATGTTAGATACTTTGCCATAGGCGCGAACTTACCTATTATATTGGATCCTTACTTATTCTTTTTGGCTGAATCCTACAAATCCACCACCAAATCAATTCAAACAATTAGAACTACCCAGTTTCACAAATTTCAACGTTCATCATGTAAGTTGTTTCTCGTTTTTCCCACGAGTCTCAAGCTTGTTGGATTCTAAAACTACTCTAATTCATTCCAAGTCAGATATAAAGAAAAGCCTTTTAATTACGTAAAATATAACTCAATCCTGTAATAACTCAATTAGTGTTTGGTTAGATGAAACCCAAAATATAAAGCATAGAGAGCACGCAAGTTAAAGAAGTTAGTGCAAGAATAGTACTTTATTAATGAACCAAGCAGTCTAATCAACTGCGCTTTACGCATTCACATATAAACCCATTTAATCAACTTATTTGATGAACCCATTTAATCAACAGGTTTTTCCGCATCAGCATTCTCAAACGTCACAAAAACGGCATTCAAACCGATATAAGTAATGTTAAAAGAAAAGGGGGTTCTGAAACATCATAACCTTGCAACGATTGTAAGCAATATTATACGACGACGAATCTAAATCAATCAAATAACATTTAGTTATATGATGGCTAACATTTAAACCAATCAAATCAAGCTAAATTATTCGGCATATCAAGCATTATTATTCGGTATAATTCATGGAATTAAGCGAATAAAATGATAAAGTACCTTATAGTCTTGTTCTGTACGCCACTTTTGTGAAAATCGTCTTGTTGTATCATTACTTTCCTGCTCGTAACAGTAAACCTAAAACGATGTCATCAACCATAAGCCCTAAATTAATAGATAATTACCATCAAACTCAAACAAATAAAAAACTAATAATAAAAATTAGGAAATAAAATGGATAAAAGGAGAACCTAATTTCAGATTGACAAAAAACTTGAATTGAATCAGAAAAAAAGGAAGAAGTTATTTAGTGAATAAACAATGACGATGATTCAGATAGAGAGATTATAGCAGAAGAAAGGAGAAAGGATAGGGCAAAAGAAAGGTGAAACTGCAGAAGAAGAAAGAAAGGAGAGAACAAATGGTGTGGTAGTGATAGATCGTCTCTAACCTATGGAAAAATAATTTACCCTAGCAACAATAAAATAATGTAGTATTTAGGGGTCGAATC
>VHZZ01004855.1:18973-39608 GCA_009801015.1 Silene noctiflora | reverse complement strand
ATTCCATCTTTCCTTCCATCATATCATGCACCACCCTATACTCCCAACAACATTAACAACATAACATCTAACATATATTATATAAATACAGAATTTACAGGACCCCATTCGCGTGTTAATATAAAGCCATTCATAAACCACATATCATACATCATACCATCCACCATTCATAACACATATACTATGTTCCTCTTTTCACCATTTCGTTCATCTCATCATATAATTTTTCCAATAACATCGAATAACATCACATCCATCATCCACACTAAATACAGGTAACACATAGCGATCCCATGACACCCCATTGTGACAAGTTCGAAGCGGTAGGGCGAGTTCGTGACTTTAGAACGTCTCCCAAGCCTTTGCATGAGCTCCTACAACTCCTACCCCAGGTTCATTTTATTTTACTCCCTATATTATATTCATTGTGTTCATTAGTTTTAAGTTCCAAAATCGTCGCTCTGATACCACTTTGTAACACCCTCACACTCCAAAGTGCCTTACCAAGGCCACCTTGAGTATAGAGGTGCTACCATCTCGGTTTCCCGAGGCAATGTATATCATTAGACAATAAAGAAACACAYTTTAAATAATAGTTTAAATGATTACAACTGTCTTATCAAAACTGTCTAACCAAAGTACAAAAGATCCAAAGACAAAACTACTAAAGTCTCAAGCCTACAAACTAGCTACTGAAACAGACACAGCGGAAATCTCTAACTTGTGATAATCACCCAGCCATCCCATGCCCATTCAAGCTAAACCTGTACAACAACTGCTCATCATCCCCGAATGGATCATCACAGATTACAAACACAAAACGGGGTCAATTACTGATAACACAAACCAACACAGTAAAACAGCACAAGCCACACCAATTCCATCCGACTCCAACAACTCCACTCCATACCACCGACTACACACACAAGGTGTATAGCCCTGCTAGTGGGGGACCGCAGACGCACCCACCTAAGCCCCGCTCATCGCAACGAGCGAAAACCCTGTTCATTAATGTGCACATCCCCTTCCGTGGCGGGTTCCACGGAGGGCGAATCAAGGGCGTGAAGCCACTCCCTCAAGTGACTTCACTCAGCCGAAGACGCACCTTGTAACACAACCAGTACCACGCCTTCACCACACCACAGCATACAATCAARCATCCACATCCATACATATAACAWACATTACAATAAAGCCAAACATACGAAATCAGTAACCGAGTAGGGAAACCCTACCTGTAAGGCAATCACCACAAGCAATCAAGGCTCAAAAACGTTCCTTTACGAATTCATTTCCTATACAATCATACAATTACACAATTACACTTACTACCACCAAAACCCCCAATTAACCCCCACAAAAACCACTTAGGGTTTAACCAACATAAACTAAATCACATGAAAACAGTATGTAAGACTTACCCACGAGACAAGGATCAAAATGATGTAAAAGACTCCGGAAACCGACGACTCAAGCTTTTGGATTTGCAAACAACGCGAGGAAGACTATCTTACGATCTCTCTTGCTTTTAGAAAAGTTTTGTGAAAAAGTTATGAGAATGAGAAAACTGTCGATCGTAATTACGTATTAATCTCGCGTTATTAACAAAACCCGATTAACAAAACCTGTAAGACAGACTTACTTGATCGAGTAAGTCACTTACTCGATCGAGTGACCCTTACTCGATCGAGTACCACCCTTACTCGATCGAGTACCCATTAGGCAGAACCTGATTCCAAAACTGACCAAAAATTACTCGACAGAGTAAGCCCTAATCGATAGAGTAACTATAGGCACAGAAAACCGTAGTATTACAGTGACAATATCCTCTTTGCATCCTCTTTGAAGAGGAAGAGGAAGACATCCTCTATAAATGGAGGATGTCCTTGTCTTGGCTCAAGTGTCACACAAGAGAGAAAATGAGTGGTGGGGACTACTTAAAAGGTGAAAAAAAAAAAGAGGAATGGAGGATCATCTTTGATGTGGAGAAAAAGAGAGGAAGAGGATGAAGAAATTAGAAATTGGGTAGAGAAAAGAGAAAATGACGAGGCCAAATGAGAAAATTAGAAAAAATCAAAGAGAGGAAGAGGGTCATCTCTTCAATGTAGATGCTCTGAGAGAGGGTGCTAAGATGATATCATCTTCAATGTGGAACCAATATTGAACATCATTTTTGAAGGAGGAAGAGGAAGACTTCCTCTATTTTTAGAGGAAGTACAACCTTGGTCCTTGTGCCAAAATTCCAATAAAAATATTGCATGTGAATAATATTTTATTTGATTTTCAATAGAAAAAATAATTAAAATATGAAAGAGGAAGTAGAGAGGATCTTCTTTGATGTGGGGAAAAAAATAGAGAAAGAAAACGAAGATGATGAAGATAGTGGAAAATGGGTTGGATGAGAGAGAGTGAAGTGGCAAAAATATAGAAAGAAAGGGAAGAAATAAGAAGATGGTAACATACTCTTCAATGTACATGCTTTAAGCATTACTCGAGAGTCGGGACCAACAAAGGAATGAATATCAATTGTCAATTGTAAATGTGCACAACTACCCTACTCATAAATAATGATAGTACCATCTTATTTCCATGTTTATGAACCCTATATTTGGTGGGCGTGATTTCTGGCTAACAAACAACACCAGGTAATTGAATTGAATGAATTGATCGATAATTTAATTAGTCCAAATAATTAATAAATGCAATTTTTTATTTAAGACGAAGATATCAGTTTTATACAAAAGTGGGTTAAATAGATACGAAGTACAGTAGAAGTATTTATTAGGAAATGACAAACTTTCGTTTTAGGTATTTATTTGAGGTAGCATTTGACCCGTTTTAAATTTAAGACAATTTTTTTTTTTTAACGAAATTTGAAAAAGACTGTCAACTGTTCATTCACTTACGCCTTCACATTCATTAAATGTCAATTGTACTACATGTTGTGCTCTTCTTCCTTTACTAGTCACATGAAGTATAGTGTATAGTTCACTTACTCTCCATCTTTCTCTTAGATTTTGCTCCCATTTTTCGGAAAATCCCAACTTTATACTAGATTCTTTATCAAGACATTATCTTTATCTTTTTTTTTTCATCTGTTGTTTGAATTTAATTCGTGGGTTTTGTTGTTTAAGGGTTTTACTGTATGAAAATCGCAATCTTTTGGGTTAAAACCCTGAAATTGAATTGTGTTTGAAGTTGTTTTGGTAATAGGATTTCGCCATTGTTGTAAAGATTGAAGCTTTCTTGGTGTGGTTAATCCATGTATTAGACATGGCTGAAACTTCAGCTATGAATATGTAAGTTCCCCCTTTTTCTCCTTCTATAGTAATTTTGTGTTTAATTAAGTTTTTTTGATTTATTTTGTTGTCGGGTTTGTGGGTCGTTTCGAAACCGCGTCTTTGTGTTGCTAACACGGGGTAAGACTTCATACATACACCTTCCCTTATCCCGCAATTTGCGGGGATTATGGGCATTTTTGAAATGATTAGTTTTCCCTCCATTATGTTTAGGTTTGATTTGTTCAATGCTTTGTTTTATCTGAATTGTAAGTGTGTTGCTGTGGTTGGTGAGTTAATTTTCTTAGCTAATAGATATTGCATTGTCAACTGTGTAATTTTTCTACAGAAATGAGAATGCCCTTCAGTTTGCATCTCTTGGCACTGCTGCTGATGATCCAGATATCAGGTTAAGCGAAGGTCTCAGCCATTGGTTCTCGTTCAAGGCGAGTTCTCTACTCATCTCAAACTATTACTTGTGGTTGACTGAAACTTTAGTCTTTAGGTTCCCTGGAGAAATTGATTCAAATTTATGTTTCAAGGGAAAATGTGGCTTTTTGGGATTTTCCCTTTTCGACATTTTTGGTTAAATGTTTGGGTTTATATGATGCTTTTCCTTCATTAAGCTGGGAGAAGTTGGAATGTAGGTTTTTGTTGGGTGCTTGTGATATGGTTATTGTACTATTGTTGGGGCTAGAGATGGTGAGATACGAGGAAATTCAAATGTAGGAGATTTTGCAATGCCTGTTAATGATTGATTTTTAACTCTAATAAATGCTGAAGAGGGTCATGGGTTATAGACTTCACATTGTTTAGACTGTAAAGATAGTATGAAACCGATTACTTATAAGGCTTAGTTATTGTTCTTTTTAATGTCTCAATCGTATACTGTGTAATATAGTAATGATGATCTTGTCTTACAGGCTAGCGGTTTTATTAAAGCTCGAAATTCGGGATACTATGAGAGACGTGATGGTGCTCACTCATACAAGTTTGAGCTTGAGAGAGATGTAAGCATCTATGTCAAGTCAATCTCATTCAGCAACATATATGAAGAAATATAATGACACTGAAATATTATAATGTTATGCATGTTAAACACTTTATTGAGACTGTATCGTGAATCAGATGTTTATGTGTTCATATCGAATTATGCAACCATGGTGGCAATTTTTACAAGGTGATAAAATGGCCAGAAAATCTTAGCAGTTGGAATAGTGTTGGACAGTCACAAATTGGCCAAAACAAAATGGACTGTACAATAGGTTTTCCGATGGAAAATTACATGGTAGAGAGTGCCCTAACTTTACTGCCATAATTAAAAAACTGAAAGTTGATCCATACAAGTATTCAGGAAGCATTAGCTGAATAAATTGTAAATAATTGGTGGGATAGAGTTGTGTTTTGAATCTTTGGAGAGATCTTAAAGAATAGCAGCAGGTTGATTTATCTTTTTATTCCAAAAGGCTCTCTGTTTGTAGCAATCACTTTGGTTTTATGCAATTCATTTGTTTCTCTATCGTACAATAGCTATTGACAATACCATACCTAAGATGCTAAGAGGGCATTGTTACCTGTAACTTCTACCAGACGTAGCATTAGCTTGAGTTTATAAAATCCTTAACTAACAATGCAAACTCTTGGCAGGATTGTTATCATGTTTCTCGTATTTACTATTTAGTGAGATAGATCAAGATTCTGATGGAAGTTCTTCCTTCAGGTTTGTAGTTTACAACAACAGTTGCAGGAAGAGATGGAACTGCATGCTACTTTGGAACATGCTATGGAAAACAAGTTTGTTGATTTCTCTACTCCATCACACTTCCCTGAGCATGTATGGTAGACTTAATTATTTCACATTTATGTCATTTTTTTCTTTAAGTCATTTCCCGCTTTTCTTTAAAATGAACTGTTAACATTCCCATAGTGTTGACTAGACACATTAACATGTTGGCCTTTGACTCATTAAATAACTTTACGAGGATTAAGGCATTGGAGCTTTGGTTCTCACTCTAAAAATCAATATTAACTTGCACTGTTTAGCTATGCGCATATGCCTGATATTTAGGCCGGGCCAAGACTAGGTGCTGTTATTGAGTCAGTGAACATGCCTAACCACTATCAACTGGATTCCAATTGGCAATTATTGGAGTTCGTATTGTTAACAAATTAAGTTAATCTCCTCGTTATTTGGGCAGTATTGTAATGTCGGTAAAGTATATAGTCATGGGTTTAAGGGTTTTGCCTTTTCGATGCCGAAATATTTTTGTGACACGCTGACAGCTACTTGTAATATTGTTTCTTTCCTAAATGCTTATTATTGTTGTTCTGATAACCACACAGACACTTGATCTGCTGACAACTATTGTAACATTAGAAGACACAGTTTCTAAATTAGAAGAAAAAATGGTATCCCTCCAGTTTCAACTTAGCCAAGAGAGAAATGAAAGAAGACTCGTAGAATATCGTTTGCAACGTTCATACTCCAAGAAGACATCGTCACCTACATGGAAGGTATCAGCCACCTAATTATGTAGACTTTACAAAACTGTTACGTTTCCATCATTTCTTGGAGGTTTTTGTTTAAAGTGTTGTTTTCGCCTGAAAATGTTATACCTGGACTTCAAAAAGTAATTTGTATTTTTATGAGGTGACATTTGGTCAATAGTGTTAACTGTTAAGGGGTACTCAGGGGAAGACATCTGGAAATCATTACGCTAGCAGTTCTAGTCAGTCTGTTCTTGAACTAATAATGTTACCAAGTTTTATAAGGTTCTGGAGGTTACCGTGCCCCAGTTTGAGGCAATGTTGGCCTCATTTAGCAAGATTAGGCTGCAACAAGCAATACTACGACTGCGAGCGAAACTGATTTAATATTTTCGTTGTATGTTACAGTTTACAGTATGACTTAGATTTACTGTGCAGTATTATGATGTAAACCAACCTGCAAATTTCAGGAGAATCAATTTCCTAAGGAAATGCACCTTGAAAATTCCGCGCCTGTGAATGCCGGTAAGCTTACAAAGCAACCTTCGTCTAATCGTCTTTGGAATCACCCTAATCTATTATCAGAGGAGATGGTGCGATGTATGAGAAGTATATTCATCTCCTTGGCGGAATGCCCCCCTTCATCAAAATCAAACACAATGGACAGCCCTCGGCTAACAACAATGGACAATCCTCGCTCGCCTCATGCTCAACATTCTAACACACTACCATGGTCGTTATCTGAACACTTGATGGTCCCCATGTGGGCCAAAAGCCCACAGATTGAGTTGCCTCATGATTCTGAGGTGCTGGGGGCAGAAAATGCTTTTGATCCTTATAAAGTAAGTGGGAAATTGAGCTGGTTGGATATTGGGAGGTATGAATTTGCAACAGAAGTGTTTTGGATGTCAGTTGGGAAAAGGCAGCTTGAATATGCTGCAGGTTCTCTTCGGAGATTCAGGTAAATATTTTAGGTCTTTTCAACTAATTTAATTGATTCTGACGTGAAAAGAACTAGAGGAGTGTAAATCAGGAGCTGCATATTTCTTTTTTTGCCAATCGTAATGTTTATTTTTTATGAAAGGGCTAATAACTGCAGAACATGTTCTCTGGAATTGTTTGTCTAGGTTGGTCAGAATAGTTAGAAGTCCGTGCTCCCTCCACTTTTAGTTTTGCCTCTGCAAATAAAGTTGGGTAATCCGGTCATGGTCTCATCGATATAGTTTGACTTAGTTCAGATATTTATAAGAGTAGTCCATTACTTCTGAACATGGTGGTTTAGAATATTTTGGCACAACTTTATGTGTAAGGCGGTCTTATTAAGTCATGAGTAACACCAACCCATTTAATGGTGACTGAAAAGCTCACTGAATGTCTCACTGAGTTTTATTTTAATAACCAATTATTTTAAACTACGTACTGATGATGAACATATTTGAAATGAGTAATTCTTGAACTAAATATGTCCTTTCAATCATTATAAGTATTAGTTAGAATATCATTGGGTGTTACATATATACAAGCATCTTCTTTTTGGGCTACTCTCTTTTTGATCTGCTTTTATACTGTCGGACAGTCTCATGAGAAAACAGCTTATGTTTTTGTCTAGTTCAGTTACGTCAGATGCCGCCCTTGCTGTCCTCTTTTTGGTTCTCATGCTACACGATATGTATAACTTGTATGACGCAGCAAGTCTTTTTATTTAAGATCAACTTTTAGCTGATTGGTTCATTTGGTTTTATACTATAGGACAGTCCTATACTCCTATAGGAGAACAGCTGAGATTTTGTCTAGTTCAGTGAGCTATGTCAGACGCCCGTTCTTGCTGTTTTCTTTTACCATTTCACGAGTCATGCCAAACAATATGAATAACTTGTTTTCATGTAGCTTATTTTGCATGCATTGCAACCATGTAAAACTTGCATTACTTACCAAGATTTTTTTGGGAAATTGATCAACCCATAGCTGATTTGTTCATTTGGTTTTCTTGTTTGGAGGACAGAATACTTGTTGAGCAACTGGCCAAAGTTAATCCTATCCTCTTGAGCAGTGATGAAAAACTGGCATTCTGGGTCAACTTGTATAATGCCTTGTTGATGCATGTCAGTTTCTACATTACATTTCAGTTCATTTGCGTAATTGAATTGTCTAGATGTCAACTTAATAAGAGTACATTGGTATGTTGTGTGGAATGCAGGCTTATCTTGCATATGGGGTTCCTCGAAGCGAATCGAAGTTCTTTTCATTGCTGCAAAAGGTTTGAGCTTTTTTTAAGATTGTTAAAGAGATCTCCTCTCATTGGGTTGTGCTCAATTAATATTTCTGCAAATTGCGAATATGAGAAATAAATCAGATGCATGTTTACAGAATCAGACTACAGTTTTATGCTATCGAGAAACGAAACTGATCAAGCAAATTCCCAGATTGACATCACACTGGTCTTTATTGATTCCAAGATCCGTAGATTCCTAACTCTAATTTCATATATGGTCTTCTTTCTCAGGCAGCCTATACAGTTGGAGGGCATCTATTTAGTGCTGCTGTCATTGAATACGTGATCCTGAAGATGAGACCGCCTATTCACCGTCCACAAATTGTATGAATCCCCTTTATATTTTTTCGACATATCCATAAAAGCATTGTTACTTCTGTGCCTCAAGGGTTATTGCCTAAGGACAACGGGCAAGGAGGGTCTTAACTCTTATGTAAGCAGCTTTACCAATATGTGAGACAAAACGGAGACTGTTTCGCAATTACCTACAATGATAAATCATACTGAGAATTGCATCCTGAGAAGTGCAGCTAGTTTATCAGCTGCTTCTCCGTAATAGAAGAAGCGAAATCAGTTTTGTTGGCCATTTTGCTTTATTGCACCCCGTAGTTAATATTGTTGGGCATTTTCATACCTTCTTCCAGACAGTTTTTTTTCTCTCTGTAACTTGCAGGATTGATGCATTTATTTGTTGTCATTAGGCTTTGCTTCTTCCTCTGCACAAGCTAAAAGTATCAGAAGAGCAAAAGAAGTTTGCAATTGATTCATATGAACCAAACGTTGCATTTGCTCTTAGCTGTGGAATGTACTCATCTCCTGCGGTAATGTCATGAAATTCCTACCTGTTATCTGAAGTTCTAGTATTTCATTCTTAGTGACGGAGTATTTCTGATGCCTTATTTTCCTACCATGTCCTTCAGGTTCAAGTTTTATCAGCAAAGAATGTCAGAGATGAACTTGAAGCAGCTCAACGTGATTTTATTCGGGCTTCAGTCGGTGTGAGCAGCAAAGGGAAGCTGCTGGTGCCAAAGATGTTGCACGGATTTGCCAGAAATTACGTTGATGACTCAAAATTGGCTCAGTGGATATCACGGTACCTTACTCCTGAGCAAGCTGCTTTTATCGAGCAAAACATAACTCAAAAGCGGCAGAAACTTTTTAGTTCTCGGAATTGTGGCGTTCTTTCGTTTGATTCTCGATTTCGTTACCTCTTCCTGCCTGACACGGTCCGCCAGCAATGATATGCCCAGTCGTTTGGATTGTTAAGCCTCGACTTCGAGTGTTTAGCTTTTTAGCCTAATAATTATCCACTTTCGAAATGTAAATCACGAACTAGAGGCATAAAGTGGGTGGTTTTTTATCTTTAGGAGCATATTTTACTATGGTCTTTTGGCAAGTAAGATGTATATACCAGCCAGAACAGTATGTTTGCAATTCATTTTGCAATAAATATAGAATCGCAATTTGTTTGCGTACAGTTGTGCATGAACCTAAGCCCACATTTTTCAACCGATTCGACCTTGGACTAATGGTTGAACATAAATTGTAGCGAATATTCAATCCAAGTCCTGATTCACCAAGGAATTTCTCCAAATTTGAACTTGCGCACATTCTCAAAAACCGATTCTTCGGAGAAAGGATGGTTGTTTCTAGCCCTCCTAAACTCCACCCAACTCAAATGCCCTACCCCAAATCGGTCTGGCTTGATTCCACATTTTTATTAAACAATTTTAACCCACCTCAATAAGACTTAACACCCACTTTGATATTTGACTTTACCCAAGGCAAACAACACCCCCAAAATCTCAACCAGTTTGTACGCTGTGTAGCCAAACCCAACAGCAGCACACACGTATCTCAAGCCCGACACAGAAGTCCCGCTTGCCAGCATACTTACCGCTGCCATTCTCCAACCCACCGCAAAACTTTGAAATGTTAGTACTTTCTCCTGTAAACTGAAACACCTTAGCAAAAAATAATGAACTTTATTACCCCTGAGCAAAAAAATATGAACTTTATTAGGGTTTAAAGAGTTGAATAATAGTACATGAAAGGCAAGGGTACATTGAGATTTAACACCCTTTTTCCTTTCTAAATGAAATAAATATTCTCCAAAAAAACAGATATATAAGAGATTGAGAAACTATACTACACTTGCCAACCGTCAATGGTGGTGTACCAGGTAAAGAAGCTGAAAGAATGGCCGATTCTTGTAAACGCAGAAGTCTTGAATCTTGAGAGTGAGATTGATTGAGCAGGGTAATTTAGTAATTTACCATATATATCCCTTCTGTAAGTTAACTTTGTACAGGGCTTTCCAGGACGCCTCCATTTTCTAAGCACTGCGGTTAATCTCAAAAATTTACCGACACCAAAATTTTGTCAATCTTGAAAAGATGGCTAACTATGTACATGGATCTACTAAGCACTGCCAGCAACTTCCTTAGCCCTCTGCCTCATCATCTCCATAACAGCTGCTCGTCGACGAGAATCAGACTGTTGTTGCAAGCGTCTTAGATGTTCTTTCAAGTCTCTGGAGATAGCACAATAATACAACATAAGATAATATTTTTTATTATAAAAAAAAATAAGCTTAAGGGAACAGAGGGTCTTAGCTAAAATTATAAACTAACCCAATTCCTTGGATGAACGGTAAGTCGGTAATTGGGTAAAATCTAAAAACGTACGCCCCAGCTGCCTTGGTCCATGAAGAGGCAAGATAAAAAAAAATAAAAAAAAATAAAAAAAAAACTAACAGACCGGGTGATGAAACCAAGAAAATGTTTTGACAACTCCGCTCTAGACGCACACCAAAACAATGCAAGAAAAGCACAATTCTAAGTAACTTCCCGTCAATACTTTCACCTAACCCCACGAGGAGTAAAGGAAACTTGAGGGCTTAAACTGTTGGTTTGTTTCCAACTAGATTACACTTTTCCTTATTTTTTCTTTCATTCCATTTTCTGAGAACCATTACAACGTGGCTCCCAAAATAAATAAAAAGTCAGTTCAAGACCTAACGCCGCATCATTTTAGGCCAAAATAACGATGTTTTACACTCCAACATTGTGCCGCATCTGAAACTTATATCCAAATCGGAGTAAAATAGTAATAAAGCTGGAGCTGAAGTAATCAAGACAGAAACTTCAATTTATTTATTTTTTGTGTTGAGCATAGAGATGTGGCGGAATGGCTGGCGTAGCAAGTTTGGGGGAATATAGGTTCTGATAAGTAATGAGTTGTCAAGGTCTCAAAGAGAGATACAAAACGCAAAGGAGAGAATAATTGTACAAAGCATTGTCTCATTAGTCAGGAACATCTCTAAGTTTCAGAAATTCAGTATCTCCTACAGACATTTTTGGCCTTTAGCGGAATAAGTTAGCAGAGTAAAGAGCAAGTCAGTGGAGATATTTTACAGGTTAGGTCCATAATTGGAAAATCCAATAGTTGGGTTCCTTGTCGTAAACTTTTAAATAACTCCGTTCTACTTTTGGATACGCCCAATTCTCTGGCGGAACATTCATAAATCTTAACCAAAAGGAATACTATTTATCGCGTTGAAGAAAGAAAGACAGAGAGACCAATGGGGCAAGAATTCGTCTTGGACCTAAGAGATTTGAACAAACCTGCATCGAGGTACATGACAGGTCGATTCTCTACATGCTCGGGCGTGAAGTCGAAGAAGATACCACATCCTTTTACAAAGAGCGCATCCCCCAGAAGCACGAATCCTACACTGTATTCCATGACGAAAAAGTGCCTTAACTTTCCGACAGTTTGGATACTGGCAAGTTGAAGACCGGCACTGTGATGCGTGCACCAGTAAATCAAGCATTTTCCGCAGCTGAAACCACACATCAAATTATATTAACAATATACTCAAAAACGCTAAAGCGTTGTTTGGATTGAAGTATTGGGAAGAAAAGTGGATACCTGTAGCACACGTTGTTGTCTAGCTTCTTTATTCTGAGCATCGCGGTCAGCGATGGAAGGATGATTAGTCAACTTATGAGGATGATCAATACCTCCATCCTTCTGGTAACAACCATTGCACACGTCATAGTCTGGACATGTTTCACACCGCCAACCTTGGCCCGTCTCAATATCAAGGAGACATTTGTTGCATGTGGTCACAAATGCTGGGGCCGTTGGATTATGAAGATGGTAAAGCACCATCATAGAGGAGTGCTTAGCGCGACGCAAAGTATCATATTGGTAATGATTTCCTTGGCAAAGACTCAGGAATGCCTGACGTGTATCAAAGAATTCACTCTCAAGAATTTCGTCTTTGTCCTTGGTGTCTTCTGGCACATCAGTGATTTCAATCTGAGAAGTAAACCAAACAGTCAGCAAGGCGGATAGTATCAAAGTTTACTAAAAATTAGGTATTGCAATGCATGAGTTAACTTACTTTCTTCAGTCCATGTTTGTCCTTCTGATTGATGGGATGTCTGTCTCGGTCATCACGCCTTTCTTCTTCAACATAGCACCTGCAACAGAGCATTACATTTATCCACAAGCCACCAGTCCAATCAAACACGCATTCAAAACAAAAGTATCAGTAGTCCTCTTGATCACGTGTTTCTTTTTTGTTCGATGTAAAACAATAAAAAATGACACGACACCAATGCCTCATCTATGATGGAGAATGGCCTAGAGAACGAGTCATTCGGGCTGAATATAAGTCAGGCAATTTCAGGCGTCCCTTCATTTGAAGTCAGAATAGCTCATTTCAGGTTCAGATATGTTTCTCATTTCTGAAGTGAGCCGGTTTGGGGATCGTGTAGTTGGTCGTGTTAATTCGGGATATTGTGTACGAGTCGGATCGAGCCGGACATTTGAGACGGGTCTAACGGCAGGACAAGGGAAACCCGATTTAAGCAACAAAACCTTATGCTCAAACATATGGAGGCTACTCCAAATTACCCCTATTGAAAACACAAGCTTCACAACATAAGAAGCACAGATAATTAATCAGAACATTTTTTACCAGGAATGTTAGACTGGTGAAAATCAGAACATCCACAAAAGTCCAAAACCAAGAATAAGGGATAAAATCTTACCTGTCACAAAGTTGAAAATTTCTACATAGCTCACAAACCCAGCGATTTCCAGAGACCATTAGCGTGCAGCAATGTGTGCATGCATGCTGCAGATGAACCATAATAAAGTCTTCCTTCATTGGCGCAATTGATTCACCAAGCTGCAGGAGACACGAAAGACAAGTATACAACACATTAAATACTAGAATATCAACCAGAAAATGCAGTGAGAAAAGCTGATACCAAACGGTATTACTATGAATGAGCAGATCAAATATAAATTAATCACCCTTGTACAACATGCACATTTTACTTTGTTTTCTTTTGAGCACTCTATATCAGCACACACGGAAGGCGAAAACAAATGGATAGTAATCTCAGAAAACTGTTAGATAGTACTCTCAGAAAACTGCTTACAGCCTGAAGTAGAGCCGAGAGAGTAACAACAATGCTCAGAAAAGAAAGGATTTACTAGGTTACTGAGAAGCCTTACCTTATGCATCAGAACAACATCTTTAGACGCATTAGTGGAGAGATCCAACTGCCCAGATGCTTTAAGAGCCCTCTTTGTTATTATTTTTTTTGTTGGTCCTTTCTTGTTCAGCTTCCGACCCTCCTCTTCCTGATTAATCTGATAGATCAGATCCTCAGCCGCACCCGGCCAATAATCGCCATCAAAATATGGCAGCCTAGCGGCAGTGACCTTTGCTTTGCATTCACCAGTTTGTATGAAGAAATGGTCATATAGATTAGTAAGCTCAACTACAATATTTTCCCTTGAAGCTTTCCTTAACATCGCCAAGTACCTGAAACAAAATTAGCCATGCACCATAATTTATGAAGAAATCAGTCAACCAAAAACTTACGTAAAAGGTGAATTACCAAACAATATATGATGAATACATGATCATACCATTCCCTTAATTTATCGGATTTTGGTGTCTTCTGGATCTCTGGATGGCAGTAGAGGATATAATCTTCGCCCTTCAAAGGAGGACAAGCCCATATGTAACAACTTGCAAAACCTCGCTTTTTGCAATACTCAAGGTACCCAATCTGCAATTGAAATTGTTTTTCAAGAACACGTGGAGTAAGTTAGCAGTGAAATATCAAGTATGAAATTTGAAAGTAAGCGGACTTAAAACATGCATTGAAGGCACAGGACTTGCCAAGATTTCATGATAAACAAATGTACGAAGAGCCTCTCCGGTCGCTGTTTTTACGTCAGGTCTAAAATACTTCACAGAGTCAAGGTACGACAGATAAACACGGCGTTGATTTGGAGGTAGACATTCTGAACCAAACTCTTGAACATACATGCCGTATAAACACACTTCAACTCCTTCAATCTTCTGAAATAGCAAAACTACCTGAAAAACTAGTTCTTAATCATACTCGGACAGGCAAAATAACATACCTTGATTTAGTTGCTAATAAAAGTAAAGAGAGAAGCAAACTTTGAGCCAGACCTTAGATTTGTAAGGGAATTCCAAAGGATAATTCTCATCACGAAAAATCTCAAGAAACCGTGGCTTAACTTCCAACTTCTTGTCAACTGATGACACAACCCTAACAACTACACCTTCTACTCCTGGAACCTGAAAATTACCACATGCACATATAGAATTAGAAATTACCAAAATGATACATCAAAACATAAACCATTCTTGAATATTATCTCACATCTATCAATGGTAATAATGGAATATCTAATAGTTCTTTCTTGTCTTGTCAAGGTTAATGCAACAGCATTTTCATTTTTGAAACAGTATCGGCCACATCATGATACAATGACTGAGGTCAAGTTACAACGACCGACAACAAGATCAAGGCTCAAACCAAGATTTTACCCTGTCCAAAAAGTAAGATTTCTGCAGACTATTTAAAGAAAGAAACGCCTAGGATATAATATGCTAAGTCTTGAGTTTCATACTTGTTAACAGTACTGCAAAGAACATAAAGTTTAGAAGAATTAAATCATCCAACATCCAAGTACCAAAGAACATTAGTCTTAACAAAGAACATCGCCAACAAAGTACCTCGTCATAAGTTTTCCCTTGGCTTCTTGCTCTATCTTGTCTTTCCTGTTTCAGTCGCTTAGCCAATCGCAGCTCTATGTGGTCACTGAGAGCTGTTCCCGGTAAATCTTTTGCCCCAAGAACAGCACTTTGTGGTAATGGTAGACGCTCACCTCGTTCAACCTCTTGCATATAACAATTAGGACACGTATATTCAGCTTGACCGCCATCGTTTCGCCTTCCATTAAATAAGGCACATATCTGATGTTGCCAGGCTTCACATTTATCGCATTGCACCCACTGCACAAGATGGCATAACATAAATCTACACGTATTTTTTACCCTTTTTGGGTTTCACTAAAATGCAGTTAAATAAAAATTTACACACCCATTCTTCCGTCTCTTCATCATTTTTCTTCTTTTCCATTCTACCTTTGGCAATTGCAGTTCCGTCAACTGCTATTGTATCACCACGAGATTCATTGTAGCATGGAATACAGATATAGTGCCGTGTATCGCCAGCTCCCACAGTATAATACATAGCATTCCTCTTAATTCGTGCACCACAAGGAGTACAATAAATAGGTGGTGGTTCAAATGAAAGTTTCTCAACTGCACACAACTGACACGAGTTTTCACTCATTGTTTGTTCCATTGCCTGATTTTTCTCTGCTTTTGCTTTACTCTGGAATACACAACAAAAACAACAGAAGACAGATATCAGTAACAATCATTTATAGCTACAGACTTTAATTTGTCAACGTTAAGATTGCAGATATAACCAAGCTGTACACTTTTAAGGACAGTAACAGACCTGCCCAACCCACTGTCTAAGGCCAGTGATGTGCTCCTGGACTTGCTCCGGGGTAAACAGTTCAATTAAAGATACTCCTTTAATCGCTGGCTTTCCAGACTTTGTTCCAGGTCCTTGTTCAGAAGGCTGAACCACCTTTTCTATATTTGACTGGCTACTATCTTTTTCAAGTTTGACAGCTTCTTCGTTAGGCAAGGAGTTGATATTATTTAAGGCAGATCCACCATCAGAAATTGTATTTTTTATCGCAGTACCTCTGTGGTCTAATTGACTAGAAATCTCTGCCTTCACAACTAGACGCTCAGGCTTTTGCAAATTACTATCATATTTTTCATATTCATTTGAGTGTTCACTTTGGCGCCCATGAGGTGCACTAATAACATTTCGTACAGACAAGGTTTCATTCTCGGAAGTAAGAGATTGAGAAGGTAGCTCTGACTTCAGTCGTTTGACTGACGGTTGATTCTCTGGGGACTCCACAACCATTTCCGAGGGCCTTATAGTCACTATAGCTTTGGCTTCTCCATCTTTTGATATTCCTAAAGACCCATTAATTGGACGCTGCAGCCCATTTGTATCCTGGCGGGTACATAACTTTTTGTGTGCACGTATGAAATTCTTGTAAGGCACACAAACAGGACATGTGAGATCCCTGCAAGTCCTTTGGTGAATACGCAGTCTTCTTGTATGAGCACACCGAGGGTACGAGCAAGAAACAGCCTTACAACTATCCATGTGCTCTATTAGCTTTTGTACTGTAATGCAATGAGATTCTGGACATTTTCCTGCAGGGGCTCTACATCCACGTGCATGATCTAAGAACAAAAGCCACCTTACTTGGTTCTTATATTGCCGATCATGATGAGGATTTAAAGAAGTACCAGCACCACCTAATCTGGGTTGACTCATAACGCTTCCAGGTGCAACAACTTGGCCATTGCTAGAGACTTCAAAAGACACATTAATGCACTGAGCTTCTTCATGCCCAACAATTCTCTGTCCAAACTCCTCTTGGACATGTTCATCAGAATGAAAATGATTATGAGGTAAAGCTTCGGGCCGTGCTCCAAAAGGCTGACCACTAAACTCATTTGCACATTCATCAGCAATCATAGGCTGAGGACCAGAAGAAAAAGAGGGTGATAAAGGATTTCTAAGAAGGTTTCCATTTGAATTGTACTGAGGTTGGCATTGCGACTCCGAAACCTGGATCTGTCCGAAAGAACCTTGTAGCTGAAAAGCTTCGTTTTGGTGCTCCATTCCATTTTCTGACTTCACGTGACTACCGATCTCAAAAGCTGATTGTGACTGAGATACCTCATTTCTTACAGCACTTTGAGACAGTTCAGTGGGCTGCCTTTGTTGACGATATGCAGTAAACTGTTGTTGGGACATCTCATGGGGCTGCGGTTGGTACTGTCTCATAGAGGACTGGGAATTATTCTCTCTAGGAGAAAGTGAAGGCTGAAATTTTGACTTTTCAACCTGGTCTACCAAATGGGGCCTAATATATGAAGGCGATTGAGAAGATTGAGCATTGAATTGGTTGTTCATTAAGGAGCTGGGTCGGGATGTTGATGACATTCTCACATGATTTCCATTCTGACTATTCATCAGTAACTCACCAGAAGCGCCAGTATTGCGGAAATTCCCAGATCCAGAAGAATCACCTGTAATACAAACAAGTTAGAGCAAATGGACATTAATCAGCTCTGTGGTATCAGATCTAGGCCATGACACCATATCATGACCAACCACATTTAAAGACGACTTTGAGGTGATATCGGCCGTATTAACGGCGAAACGACCAAGATTAGACCATAACAACCAGTGTCATGATCAAGTCTCAACCCCAGATTAATATCATGATTAGTCCTCAAGAAACAACAAAAGGGAAAAGAAAGAACCTTGCACAATAGGCTGATGTAGTGGATCATGAGTCTGTGTCAAAGGTCTAGACGAGGTCAAATAGCCATCAGATGAGCCTGAACCATTCACAGTATTTCCGAGACCACTGCTTGAAGTACCGTTTCGGAACCGCTGCTGCATAAAAGATCTCATTCCGCTTCCCACACTGTGTAACATTTGAATATTTTGACCACCACCTTGTCTTTGCGGGATCTGTTGTGATACCAGCGAAGAATCAACATTGGGAAATATACCATTGTTGTTAGAGTTCTCCGCATTTATTAACATTTGATTATTATTGCTCCCAGAAAATCCAGGAGTTGGAATCATTTGGCTCGTAGGCCTCTGTGAAACCATCATGTTATTCCCACCAGAATTCATGGAAAAACTAGATGCCGATTGCTGATAACCATTAGATAAAGATCCTGCAAAACAAATTTCCGTATAAAAAGAAGGCAACATAATTAACCAACACCACTATGCTAAGATACACTTTGTTTATTTATACTCCCTCCTATCCGGACAAATGGTAACGTAGGGAAAAAGTGGTTATTTAAGAAAATGTGGAAAAGTGAGGGGTAAAGTAGGAAAGTTTGATTGGGGCCACATGGGTTTAGGTGGATTAAATAGGTAGTTGGTGAGTGAGTGGATGGTAAAGTTGTAAATAGGTAGTGGATGTAAGGGTAAAGTTGTAAATTGGTAGTTTCATTTGACCGAGCCAAATATGGTATGTTACCATTGGTGTGGTTCATCCATTTTAGGTAAGTGTTACCATCTGTCTGGATCGGAGGGAGTATAAGACAAGAATGTTTATATTATTTTGAGAAATATTGAAGAGAAGTGAGTAAACAGAACTGCACGAACAACATATATTTAAAAAAAATGAAATTAACCTTCGGCTGTGCGGAAAGAACCCCCATTCATATTGGAGAATGATCCATTGACAGTTGGCATATAGCTACCAGTGCTTGGGGTTGAAGATGGTGTGGTCCCTGTGTTAGCTGTCGTCATTGATGGATCAAGTGCTGCTGACACCATGACACTGGAACTTCCATTATTTTGCAAACCAGGAGTTGGTATCATAGTACCAACAGGGGTGGGAGTATTTATGAATTGTGAATGCTGAGGCACATGATTTGTTTGTGCAGGCCGTTTAACTAACGCAGACAAACGAATCTCGAGAGTATTCATATTCATATATTCCTCCTGCCAGCCAACGCAAATAAGGAACATAAATGATTAACTCTAAAAAGATACCAACCGTCATGAACAAGGATCATCACCTATACACCACTCAGTTTAGATGGTGGTAAGTTCTATATCACTAACTAAAACTTACAAAGTAACAATTACCATTAATATGGTAAAATAATCGTTGTCTATCTTAGTATGAGAGCTTTTTCAGTTTTTCCCATCTACTAGTGGTTTTTATCTCCCAGTATGAGAGTTGCTACCGTTTGACAGTTCAAAGCCCGTCATCTTAGATCGGTGCTTAAATAGTTCGTCAAATGGTGCTACAAATCTACATTTCCATCTACAATCTATGAGGTCAAATGAAACTCATCCTCCTCAAAATCTGATAGAATCATAGAATCCATAGTTTTAGCAATTTACTTTGTAAGAAGCGTTGTTGAAGATTTGTATAAAAAAGAGTGCTAAAATATAGGATGTGTTGACGCATCTCATCATAGTTTTAGCAATTTTCATTTTAAGAAGCATTGTTTTATTGGAACTACATAAATATGTTATGTATTCTGCCGTATCTGATACCTTTTACAAATGACTTTTGGCCTTAATATAGGTTCTATAACTAGGACTTACTCGCTAGGAAAATTTTTTACAACATACTGATATTATTTCAAACTCTGAATCAGCCAACCCAAAGCATCCTCAGAACAACCCACATTGAATGAAGGAAAATTTGATCAGAAGAAACAACTAATATATTTCAGGATAACATGAGAGTGGTATACCATTGACGTAGCTGCTGTCGTAGCTGCCTTATAAAGTCCCTCTTCCAAGCGTCTAGTTACATCTTGACATTTCTTTACAAAAACCTCATTGGGTTGTGGTTGTCTCCGCATTAGAATCTCAAAGCTGAAGAAAACATCAAACAACACATTCAGTAATCAGTAAATGAAATCATGAGATTGACAACCAAAGTTAACAACCAACCAACTAAAATAATCTTCCATGAGAAAAGGATGGTAAAATCTACTACATTCAAATTACACAGAAAAAAGTACAAGTGCTGCTTAAACCTACAATATTTACAGAATTTCATAAAAAACACCGCAAACATACAGATACCAACGTCGTGGCAATTCAAAAACACCAAAAATATATGAGTATTTCTGCGCACTTAGTAAACCACACATGCAGAAAGATGACACGACACGTCTGGCAACCAGTACGCAGGGTCCACTAAGTACACAACGGAATAAGGCTAATCAGCTTCGTACCACTTGAAATAATGAACAGAGAGTCTGTCCAAATATAAGGTCCATCAGACATTCAGGTTGAAAGTATGATGCAACCTTCTTTATACCATTATTAACATTATTAGACGCCCTACAACAACAAGGTCAGCTACAAAGCTTTTTGTTTTGAAAGGCGTGAAGGTGCATCAAGGTGAAGCACAAGGCGAATGCATAATAAACCCATAAGGGCTCAAGGCGACTAGGTAAAGCACAAGGTGAACGCATAATAAACCCGAGATACATTATTTTTGAAAACAATTTGGATTTTCAAAATAAGATTTAAGTAAATTAATACCCATTTCTTGGAGTTCAGCAAATGTGTAAAACATGTGGGTA